>PVKC010008942.1:0-27454 GCA_004027635.1 Crocidura indochinensis
CTCCCTGGAATCTTAATCTGATATTTATGTTATTATTTATGTTTTTTTTCATTTTCTTGTTTTAGCTTTTATTTGTTGTTTGGGGGTACACCTTGTGCCACTCAGGGGTTACTCATGGCTCTCCACTCAGAAATTATTTCTGGCAGGCTTGGGAGCATATGGGATCTACCCCTAACTCCCGTGCTATCTTCCTGTCCATTTTTATTTATTTTAAAAATAATTTTACTAGCCGTTAGTAGTTACCTTTTTTTGAAATGTCTATAATGTTTTTCTATTTCTAGTGGATGATATACCATTTTTTATAAATTCACATAAATATCACTTAACTTAAAATTAGCCATTAAATTAAATAACTTACATTTAGTGCATTCACACATTGTGCAATCATATTTCTTTCTGCTTCAAAATATTTTTATTGCCCTGAAAAAAAATTTTTTTTCTATAGTCAACTATTTCCCAATTCTTCTACCCCACAGCCCCTGGCAATCACCAACCTGTTTTCTGTCACTATGGATTTACCCATTATGATTATTTCAAATAAATGAAATTATACAATATGTGACCTTTTGTGTCTGATTTCTTTCACTAAGTTTAATGTTTTCAAGTAATACCAGCATGGGTGATATATCTTTTGTTATTAATTTGAAAAGCTACTTGCAGTTTCTAGACTTTAAAACTTTTGTTATTGGATTGCAGAATCTGAAAATATTACCTTCCAGTGGTTTTTAAAATAAAATTATTTGTCAAACCAAAGGTTGTAATTTTCCACATTCAGATATATTTAAATTTTTAATCTGTGTTGGACATTCAGTTATCTAAATTTGCTTCTGATGTTTTTTTTATTGATTTCACTTTATGTTAATATTTTTAAAAATGAACTTTAATATATCATTTTGTTCATGGAAATAGCCATTGATATTATTGCTATGTTTTAAAGAAATAATCTTTAATCACTTGATGGAAAGTGCATCTTTTTGTATTTTAAATTTCTGCCATTGACTTCTTTTGGTAATGTTCCAATGCTCTCAATTTTTCTTATACACTTTTGGGTATAATTATTGTATTGTTTATTATTTTATTTCCCTGGAAATGATTTATTTCATATTAATATGCTTGATTTTTGTTGTTGATAAGAAAAATTACATTTTCCCTAACTTTGGATCTTATAAGCAACAAACTTAATTCATCTGGTCCTTTTATCGCTCCCTCTTTTTAGAAAGGGAAGGGGAATTTTTTTCTAGTAGAAATTAAAATCATGACTTTGTACCCTAATCTATTGCTTTTCTTTCCTTCAAACAAAACCACATAACTCGATTTATCTAGCTCTGCTTCTTAAATAGAGGGGGAAACAAAGGAGGGTATCAGGACCAAACAGATATATGACCACTAATAGTAAGTAAGCTAGACAAAGAGAGGACCACCTACTCTAGCATGCAGGGGGTGATGGTGGGGTATATGGGTTGCAGAAAGAGAACTGGGATGGGGGGAGGACAAATTAGGTGATGGGTATTCCCTTGATTCAATGTTAATATGTACCTAAATACTACTGTGAAAGATAGGTAAGCCATTATGATCAAAACAAAAATTAAAAAAAATAAAAATATATAGTGAAACACCAAACATTTGCTATAATTAAAGAAGTCTACAGTTAAATGGGCTGAAGAAACTATGATACACTACAGTAATAAGACTGAGGTCCTGTCCTCTATAAAAAGTTCAACTAATTATTGTACACTTACATGTTTGCTCATATTATTTATTCTTTTCTATATAAAGTAATTAATTTGTTTGCCAAGGAGGCATAATTTTACTTAGCCTATAAGTCTAGATACTATTATTACATACTATTATTACATATTATAAATTAGCATAGTTACACCATTAGCCAATGTAAATTAATACACTTATTAAAGAGACAAAAATGGTTTCATGCTTAAGGATACAGATCTGCTCTATCTAGACTTATAATCATTCCAGGCTTAATTAGACTGCTCTATAAAATTCTAAACGCAGTAACAGAGCATTTAATAATTCAGAAAATGTTGCTTTGCTCAATAGTTCACTTATGACGAAATCCTCAAATTTAAACAAAAGCTAAAGAAAAAGTTTTAGACTAGCAAAGTCAGGTCTAGTGAATAAAACAAATAGTCAAAACAGTTGGAATATAAGTTACATTATATTACTACTAGAATCTTAAAAATTATATGGAATTCTTGATGTCTACATGAAAATTATGTGGACCAGTTCATTGAAAAACTGGAGAGATTTTCTCGGGCTTCTTATATTTTGGGGGAAGGTGGGATTTGGGGTCATACATGGCAGTGTGCAGGACATGTTCTTGGTTCTATGTTAAGGAACTAATGCTGGCAGTGCTCAGTGACATGCTAGAGATGTTCGTATGATGTGTAAGGAATTACCAGCATGGTTTTGGCATGTCAAGCAACCTATCCACTATACTATAGTTCCTGTACCAGAATTTTTATTTTTTTATTTATTTAGGTTATTTTTGGTCACACCTGGCAGCAATCAGGTGTTACTCCTGACTCTGTGCTCAGAAATCGCTCCTGGCAGGCACAGGGGACCTGGGATGCCAGAATTCGAATCATGGTCCATCCTAGATCCACTGTGTGCAAGGCAAACACCCTACCGCTGTACTATCTCGCTAGCTCCTAGCATTTTCATTTTATTTAAAAATATATTGAGAGTCAGAGAGGTTGTTCAATTGTTTGAGCATATGCTTTGTATGAGAAAGACCTGGTTCATATCCTTGGGATCTCATGTTTCCTTGAACACCCCTAGGAGTGACCTACAAGCATGGGACTGGAATAGCCTCTGAATTTTGCCAGGTGTACCTCCAAACTGAACAATCTATCAATTAAAATAATACGTTGTTTTATGGGGACTGGAATGATAATATAAGGGATAAAATACTGACCTTATGCTGCTTCAATAACTGCACCAAAATGGTCTCTTAATATAACCGGGGTGTCTTTGGACCCCTGATCTAAGAATAGTTCCTGCATACCGTTGAGTATGCTTCTAAAGCCTATTAATCTGTATCCTAGCTCATGACACCACTAATTAAGTTGATTTGTTTTTAGGGATTACTTTTTCACATTGAGAGTTAGGTTGATCAAGTTAAAATTTTTATGCTGCTCCTTGAGATCATAATATCTATTGGGGAAATACTTATTTAATGTTTATAGTAATATAATTAGGATCTAGAAAGATAATAGGCAGAGTACATGCTTTGCATTGAGGTGGTCTAGGGCAACCTCTGGTGCCCCAAGCACAGACAGCAGTGTTCTCCAAGTGCAGAGCTGGTTGTTGTCCCCAAAATACAATCACGTGCACCCTCCTCCTCCCAAAAAAGGAGAGAAAAAATAGTATTATTTTTAAAATGAGCTAGGGTTGAGGATGAATCTCAGTAACAGAGTGTCACATATGCGAAGCCCTGGGTTAGATATCTGCACCAAAATAAAAACTGATAGTTAAAAATAAAAAAAAATAGGAATAAGCTGGTTGAGAATAATCTTAAATTCTTCACTAATGAAGTAGTCACACAGAGACACATTCTCATAAAAATATGTCACTAGGATAGGAACTCAAAGATAATGTGAGGGGAAAGTAATCAGAACTCACATTTAAAAAAAAAACAAAAATTGAAGCATCTCATATGATATAAAACAGCTACATTCATTCTCTGAGCATCTTAACTGGCAAAGGAGAAAACACTACATTTCCAGGAGTACATATCATGTTTGTTAGAGTATCCAGGATGACAGCCCAAAGTCCCATCTTTTTATCTCATACTTTATATTCAAAATATTGCATTCTGTTAAGATGATTAGTATATAGAACTGACTGCTTTAATTTTTACTGCAGGAAAAAGTCATGTAGGAAAAACATAGGCTGTGATAGAGACAAAAATTTTTCTAAACAAATATATTTTTGAATAATTAATATAAAGGCAAAGATACTTATTAAAAACAAGATGCATACATCTTTTCCAAAGTGTTAAATATTTCATTATGAATTCATATGAAGATCTCAGATAACTTTTTTATATTTGTAGAAATGATGAGTTTGAAACAATTTTTGACATTGGACTAACATTACTTCACCATTATATATGAAAGTAGTATTACTTTTCTGACCTATAACATTTCAGATAAAAGGAAAGCTAAGTGAGAAAAAGACCAATTCAGCTCATAAAAACATGTGATATATGTGAAAGCATGTTGGCTAAAACAGTGTGGTCTGTTTAAATGAATTAGGAGACATCACGGACAGTTCAAGAAAGAAGTTTTCTCATCAAACAGGCTGTTAAGAAAGCTAATAGGACTCTAGGGTATATTAAAAGAAAAAAGTAACATCAAGTTATAAGTTGATGTTACATCAAATAATAATAAATTTTCATCTATAACAAGTCTAATTTCAGGCAGTGCACCTTAAGACGAGATGAGTTGAGAATGATACTATCAACATTAATAAAATAGAATGAGTAGATTTGGGATGAATTTGTGTATAACAATAAAAATGGAAATTAATTGGGAAGTCACTTGATTTTCTAAGCAGCATATAAAGGACAGTTTTGTAATTAGGTAATTGGTGTTATAAAATAGGTAGCAATAATAAATATAAAAATGCCATAATCTAGTTGTGTAAGCTTAGAAGAAGATCAGTCCATATAATATAGGGAACAGTACAAAAGGATTGCTCATTTAAAAATTTTGAAAAACCATACCAGTGATAGAAAGAGAACTTTGGTGTTGGTAGATTAATTCTGTTTTGGTTTTAGGTCACACACAGTGGTGTTCAGAGTTTACTCCTGACCTGTACTAAGGGATCAGTACTGGGGGGGACTCAAGACACCACAGTCATACTGTGAAGCAAATCTGGTGTGGCTGATAGTAAGGCAAGTACTTTACCCATTGTCCTGTCTGTCTGGGGTCACTCCTGGCTCTACACTCAAAAATCACTCCTGAGAGCTTGGGGCATCATATAGGATGCTGGAGATTGCACCCACATCGGCGGCCGAGTGCAGGACAAGTACTTCCTTACCGCTGAACTCTCACTCCTGGCCATTACTTTTTAATCAGGTTTTATTCTCACCTAGAGCTCTGTCCCAAACCAACATAGAACATTTTAAGACTTTGGACAAGCTTTATTTGCTAATTTGCAAAGCTAATTACAAAACTAATCATATGTATGTTTTGGGGTACTTGGATGAGAAAGAAAATTTAGGGAAAATAAGAAAACCTTTTATTTGTAGTACCAGGAATCAAATCCAGGCTTAACTTATGTGAGGCATATGCTCTACTATTGTACAACTGAAACATTTTCTAGGGCCCAACTTTTTTAAAGTAAAAACAGGTTTTATTTTAAAATTCTGAGGAAGGGCAGAGAGGATGGGGAGTTTCTCTAAACGTGGAGAAATCTCTAGTATACTCATGTTCCAAGGCCAAATTATTAGTCTTCAACCAAAAGCAAAGTTTGGGAGAGAAGTTGATTTTGTTTGTTTGTTTGTTTGTTTGTTTGGGGGGGCACTCACAATAGTGCTTACACCTGGTTTTTTACTCCAGTATCACTACTGGCGGGCTCAATGGTCCTTAAGGGTGTTGGGGATAGAACCTGGGTCTGCCATGTGCAAAGCAAGCCTCTGGACATCAACATTTTATTTTGTTTTTTATTTCCTTTATAACTAATACTTGATTACATTATTTTATGGGATTTTTTCCTTGTATATTTTCTTTCTTGAAATTATGTTGTTTTGTTTTGGGGGTCACATCACTAGTGCTTAGGCATAGTCATGCTCTGTTCTCAGGGATCATACCTGGAGGTGTTCAGGACACCATATGTGGTACCAGGGATTGAAATGGGGTCAGGCACATGCAAAAAATGTAAGTGCAAGCAAGTACTATATCTGAGGCCCCAGATATTCAAATCTGTTTGTCTTATTTTATTACATTTTCTCTTATAAATTATATTTTCTTTTAATTTTGATAATGATTGTGTTGAAACCATAAATTTTGATAAATAAGATGACCATTTTTATTTATTTTGTCAACCCATACATTTCTTTCCATTTTTCTTTTTCTTTTCTTTTTTCTTTCTTTCATTTTTTGGGGGGTGGTTTTTGGTTTTAGGCCACATACAGTGATAGTCAGGGATTACTCTGCACATATAAATTACTCTTGGCAGGCTTGGAGGACCATATGGGATGCAGGAAATTGAACCTGGGTTGACCACTTGCAAGGCAAACAAACACCTTACATGCTGTGCTATCAATTGCTCTAGTCCATGGATGTCTTTCCATTTCTTTGTGTCTTTTATTCTCCCTTACTAATATCTTACAGTTTTTTGGATAGAGGTCTTTCTATTCTTTTTTTTTTTTTTTTTTTGGTTTTGGGTCACACCTGGCAGTGCTCAGGGGTTACTCCTGGCTCCATGCTCAGAAATTGCTCCTGGCAGGCACGGGGGACCATATGGGGCACCGGGATTCGAACCGGTGACCTTTTGCATGAAAGGCAAATGCCTTACCTCCATGCTATCTCCCGGGCCCCATCTATTCTTTTATTAGTGTTCCTTAACAGTAATATTTTTTAAGTACAATTGAAGAGGGGTCTCCTTTCTTCCTTCTTTTCTTCCTTCCTATTTTCTTCCCTCTTTCATTCATCCTTATATCCATCCATCTTTCCTTCCTTCCTTCCTTCCTTCCTTCCTTCCTTCCTTCCTTCCTTCCTTCCTTCCTTCCTTCCTTCCTTCCTTCCTTCCTTCCTTCCTTCCTTCCTTCCTTCCTTCATTTTGGGATCACACTCTATGGTATTTAGGCATTACTCCCATTTTGTATTTGGGAGTTGGTCCTACTGGTACATAAGTCCTATGAGATTTTAGAGATTGGAACTCTCAAATGAACAGCATGTATACTCTGCCCTATCTAGTTACCTCACATGTTTCTAGAATTGTTTTCTTAATATTTCTTTCTTCCAACACACTCCCTATTGAAATGTAACAGATTTATGTATACTGATTTTATATCCTGCCATTTTATAGATCTCATCATTTTGAGTATGTTTTTGAACAGTTTTTTTTTAAGATTTATATATATTGTCATGGTCAACAATATTGATGATTATACTTTTCAACTTGAAATGCTTTTATATACATATAGACATAGTGTGTGTATGTTCATACATGCCCCTGATTACTTTCACTATTCTCTATAAATATTATTTTAGCTGCTGTGGTTTTATCACACATGGTCTTTATTTTGAGTACATTTATTTTGGTACATTCTTTTTATTTATTGAATCTATCAAAAATGAATTTTTAATTTTTTTTGCGTTTTGGGCTACACCCAGTGATGTTCAGGGGTGACTCCTGGCTATGTACTCAGAAATTGCTCCTGGTTTAGGGACCATAGGGATGTAGGGGGATGGAATTGGGGTCTGTTCTAGGTTAGCACATCCAAGTCAAGCACCCTACTGCTTGCACTACCGCTCTAGCCCCTTTAAATTTTTTTTTTTTATTTCATCTTTCTAACAATTGCTTGGAGGCCTGACAACCTCCAGGCCATACTATTCCTGTTCCTGTGAGTTTAACAGTACTAGTGGTCTTGGGCTGAAGAGCACCCTGTTACTCAGACCTAGCAGTGCTGGGAGCCACCAGAGCCTCAAGACCAAACACATTGTTCAGAGCATCAGAGATAGAATCTCACTCATACAAGAGTTGTGCTCTAGTTCTTTGAGCTATCCACCTCAGTTCTGGAGACTGAATTTGTTTGCTTGTGGTTTTTTGTTTGCTTGTTTGTTTGTTTTTTGACCACTCCCAGTGGCACTCAGAGGTTACTCTTGACTATGCACTCAGAAATTGCATCTGGCAGACTTGGGGGACCATATGGGATGCTGGAAATCAAACCATCATCAGTCCTGAGTTGACTGGGTGCAAGGCAAATGCCCCACTGCTATGCTTTGAATTTTGTTGTTTTTTTCTTTGTTTGGGCCTATACCTGGATCTTCTCAGGATTTACACTGGCTTTTTGCTCAGGTATCACTCCTAGAGGTAATCCTACCTAAAGGTCATATGGATCTTGGGGAGTGAACTCAGAACTTTGACCTCTGAATGCTTAATCTTATTAAATTTTGTTTCATCATTTCTTAATAAGATCATGTATTTTTTTAAATATTTTTTCTGTATCACACTAATTTATCTATGTTGGGCTAACTTTGCATTCCTAAATGAACTTATTTGGTCATGGTCTTGAAGTGCTTGTTGATATGATTTACCCCAATTCTTTTGAGGAATTTTGTATCTGTATTCAATAGAAGTACTCATTTGAGGAACCAGAGAAATAGCACAACTGTAGAGTGTTTGCTTTATATGAATCTGACCCAGGTTGGAGGGTGGTTCGAATCCTGACATCCATATAGTTTCCCATGCCTGCCAGGAGCAATTCCTGAGTGCAGAGCCAGGAGTAACCCCTGAGCACAGCTGAGTGTGATAAAAACAACAAAACAAAACAGAACACAACAAAACAAAAGAAGTACTCATTTGAACAATTTTTATTTATGTGAGTGTTTGTGTGTGCTCTTTTCTGACTCAGGGAGGAGTGATACTATCACTGTAGAATATATTTGGAAGTATTCTTTTCTATGATTTTTTGAAAAAGAAATTCGAACTACTTAATTTCTGAAAGTTTCTGGAATTGTTTAATGAAGTCATTTAACCTTAGACTTTTGTTCTTTGGAGAGTTTTGATTGCTGCTTCAATGTTTATATTTGTTATTAGTCTGTTTAAGCTATCTATATCTTCCCAGTTCAATATTAGAAGATTGTATAATTCTAAAAAGTTATCTATTTCCAGTAATTTTTCAATTTGTTTGTACATAGATCTTTAGAGTAGTGTTTTAAAATCCTCTACATTTCAGCAGCTTTAGTTATTCTCATTTATTTTTATTTCTGATACTTTATTTGTTTTTGTTTTTGTTTTTGTTTTTGTTTTTTTTGGTTTTTTTGGATCACACCCGGCAGTGCTCAGGGGTTACTCCTGGCTCCATGCTCAGAAATTGCTCCTGGCAGGCATGGGGGATCATATGGGGCACTGGGATTTGAACCGATGACCTTTTTGCATGAAAGGCAAATGCCTTACCTCCATACTATCTCCCGGGCCCCTATTTCTGATACTTTAAATTAGATATTTCTTTCTCCTTTTTCCAAGTTTAGTGAAATATTCATTTTTATTGATTCTTTTACATAATTAACTTTATTTCATTTTGTATAATTTTGTTCACTTTTAATTTATTTATTTTTATTTTATTTATTTATTTATTTATTTTTTTTTTTTTGGGTCACACCCGGCAGTGCTCAGGGCTACTCCTGGCTCCATGCTCAGAAATTGCTCCTGGCAGGCACGAGGGACCATATGGGGCACCAGGATTCGAACCGATGACCTTTTGCATGAAAGGCAAACGCCTTACCTCCATGCTATCTCCCGGGCCCCCTTTTAATTTATTTTTATTTTTATTTTTATCATTATAACTCTCTGTTGACTTTTCACCTTTGTTCATTACTCATTTCTCATTCATTCAACTATAAGTATAGATTGTTTCCTTGAGACTTTTCTTTAATAATGTGGTCCTGTATTAATATGATTTTTTTCATGCTACTTCTGCTGTGTGCCATATAATTTGATATTCATCTCTTTGTTTTTTGTTATTTTGGAGGTAACTTTATTTCTTCTTTAATTTTTTCATGGGCATAGGGTTATTTAGAAGTATGTAATTTTGAGTCCACATGTTTGTTGCTTTTCCCCATTTTTGTTTGTTATTGTTCAATTTTAGTCTCATACCATTTATTTGGATTAGAAGAAGCTCTGGATATAATTTTAATATCTGTGTTTCTATTATGATTCTCAGGTCCTAAAATAGGGTCTATTCTTGATAATGGTCCATGTGTACTTGAAAAGAAGTATATATGTATATATATGTATATGTATATCTATGTATATATATATAACTTTGCAATGTACAAGAAAAAATATACATTCTTTTCAAGTACACAAGTATACATTATATATACATATATATACATATATATATGTAGCAAATTTATTCTACCACTTCACAGTATGCCATTATTTCTTTGTAAATTTTTGGACAGATATGTATTTACTTATTTTTTTTATCTGTAGATCCCAATTCACAATAATGTCAAAAGTAGGTCTTCATGCATGAAACAACATTTCAAAATGACACTCTCCAGCAGAGTGTTTGCATTCCTTCACCATTGTCCTCCCCAGATTTTTTCCCCCAATTTAAAGAATTCCTCCACTACTGTTTCCCATCCTTGTCTCCAATTAGGGTTGTTGAATTTTTGTTTTCATGATCTATTCATTGCTTGTAAATGCTTGTTAAGTTTGTATTGCTGTCATTGTATCCCTGGTATCTGCATTTGATGCCACCATGTTGGAATATAAATATAGATTTCTATTATAAATTTTTACTTTAACATCTTGATTATTTTATAATAATTTGAGTTTGACTCATTACTTGTGTTTTACTTGACACTCTATTTTATTAGGCAATAATATAGCAATTCTTGACCCTTTCTTTGCGTTAATTCACTGGAACAATTTGCTCTAACCTTTGACTTGGAGCCCATGTTTGTTTTTACATGTGATGCGAAACTCATATGCATAATATTGTTTAATACTTGATTTAATCCAGCCAACCAATCTGTATCTTAATTAATGAATATAAATTAGTCACATCAAGTATGATTATTGACATATGGGGTTACTCCTGGCTCTGTGCTCAGAAATCACCTCTCACAGGCTTATGGGATTCTGGAGATTCAAACATGTTCTGTCCTGTGTCGGTCATGTTCAAGGCAAATGTCCTAATGCTGTACTATCTTTCTATCACCTTCACCGGACTATTTTATATTGACTCCATCTTCATCACCACCACCACCATGGTTCTTTTTTTTGTTTTTTTTTTTTTTTTTTGTTTTGGGGCTACACCCGGCGGTGCTCAGGGGTTATACTCCTGGCTATCTGCTCAGAAATAGCTCCTGGCAGGCATGGGGGACTATATGGGATGCAGGGATTTGAACCAACCACCTTAGGTCCTCTGTTGGCTGCTTGCAAGGCAAACGCCGCTGTTCTCTCTCTCTCTCTCTCTCTCTCTCTCTCTCTCTCTCTCTCTCTCTCTCTCTCTCCTTCCCTCTCCCTCCCTCTCTCCCTCTCCCTCTCTCTCTCTCTCCTCTCTCTCTCTCCTCTCTCTCTCTCTCTCTCTCTCTCTCTCCAGCCCCGGTTCTTTATTCTTTTTTTTTATTTAATATATCTTTTCATTAGTTTTTTTTCCCCTAGTGATTCTATTTTATAATTCTTGCACCTAGGTATTTCCATCGTTGATTTTGTTTTATACTTACCATGATGCATTTATTCATCTTTCTGGATTTAAGAAAGTCTTTTTGTGCTTTTATTGATTATTAGTGGTATTTAGCCTTAAAACATTCTATCCTGTTATTTTTGATGATACGTTATTGTCATGTTTTATTTTCACTTATCTTTTTAAATCTTACTATCATCACATTCAATATTTAATGTTATTTTTTCCTTTTTTCCAATACAAAAACTTCTTTCTGGACTTCACTATTTAATGCTCTTTTGTTTATTTTGTTATTTCCCCATATAATTACTTCTTTCTTCTTTTTTTTTTTCTTTTTTTGGTTTTTGGGCCACACCCATGACATTCAGGGGTTACTCCTGGCTATGCACTCAGAAATCACTCCTGGCTTGGGGAGCCATATTGGATGCCAGGGGATGAACTGTGTTTTGTCCTAGGTTAGAGTGGGCAAGGCAGAGGTCTTACTCTTTGTGCCACCACTCCGACCTCTCTTTTTTTCATTTTTTTGTAGTATAATTCTCATGTTGACACACACCACTGACATCTGTTTATCTGGAAGTTTTTTTTTTTAACATTTATTTCTTTAATATTTTTGAAAGTAAACTTTGCAGGATAGAATATTCTTAGTTGATTTGGGGATATTGTCAGATCAAGGAATGCTCAGGATTTTTCCTGTTTCTGTGTTCAGAAATTATTGCTGACAGTGTTTATATGATGTCAGGAATTTGTACTGGGTATGGCCATAAGTAAGACCTTATATTCTATACTCTCTCTCTAGCCCTGGCTTAAAGTTTCCTTATTTTTTTAGCATTCCAATTATGTTATCTCACTTTCCTACCCTGTTGGGGTCTGAGAAATTTTATCAAATACAATCTTTTGTATATTCATTTATTAATTTTTCTCCAGAAATCCTTAATATTTTTCTCTATTTTTGATTTTTAATAATTTTGCAGTGAATTTCCTTGGTGCTTGTCTTTTTGCTCTTAGAATTTGGGTATTCTAAGCTTTTTGTTTCCTCTTTATATATGAGAAGGTCTCAGTCATTATTTCTTTGAATGAGGTGTCTGCTTCTTCCTTCTCTTCATTTTTGATATTACCATATCTTAATATTATTTATTTTAATGGAGTCTGGTATTTTCAAAAGAGTACCTTTATTTCTCCCGAATATTTTTTCTATCACCTATTTCATTTGAGTTTTTAAAAATCACACTGTATTTTTATTTTCAAATTCACTTATTCTTTTTGGGGGGGTTGGATAACACCCAGTGACACTCAGCAATTACTCCTGGCTATGCGCTCAGAAATCACTTCTGGCTTGGGGGACCATATGGGACACAAAGGAATCAAAATGAAGTCCATCCTAGGCTAGTGCGCACAAGGCAAACACCCTACCTCTTGTGCCACTGCTCTGACCCCTTACTTATTCTTTTATTTTTAAGATTGCACCCAATTTTTGTGTTTTTGCCTGGAGTTTATGATGTATTTCTCTGTGATTTTCATATCCAGTAATTCTATTTGTAATTTTTTTTAAATATTAAGCTTCAATATTTTCAGTGAAAACTCCCTTCTGCTTTTGCATTTATTTCTATTAGTGTTTCATCCTATCAGTGTACATTTGATGTATTTCAAATTCCTTTTCATCTTTATAATAGACTTTTTAAATATCTGATTTATTAAGCTCTCATTTCCATAACATTCAGGTTTCTTTCAGAAGGGATTTCTCATTGTCACCAACTTAACTTTTTTTTTATTTTATTTTTAGCATTGGCTTTATTTTTCCACTAGGATGTGCTATAGCTCTTGGTTAAAATATGTTTTGTTTTTCAGGAATCAGGCCTAATGAAGGAAAGGGGTAGAATTTTAGACTTTCCTTTAATCACTCCCAAGGTGGGAGATAATAGTTTGGGTGTGAAATTTCTTGCTACTATCTTTTTTTTTTAATTTTTTTAATTTTATTTTAATCATAGTGGTTTTATTCTGATGCCTTTTCTGCTGGGACTCAGCAAGTCTTTACTCTAGGACTGTACTAGTCATCTCCTTTATTCACTATAGTATTCTGAGAATGAATTTGGCAATAAAGCTCAGAGAGGCTTCAACCTCCAAGCTTTGCCAGATCTCCATGTCCAAAATCTCAACTACATATAGCCTGATAGTCTAAGGCCTGATGCTTGTTATTGTTCACTGGGACAGAGAAAGAATATGCAGGAGAAATAAAGACTCCATTAAAATAAATAGGTAATAGTAAGATGATGGTAATATCAAAGGTTAAGAGAAGGAAGAAGCAGAGACCTCATTCATTATGTCTACTGACATAACTGAAACTTTTGTTTAGTAGTGATTCCCCATATTACCACCTTATTGTAGTTGCCCCATGGACATGCATGCTTCCAAAGTTTACAATACCCATGGTTTGATTGAATTTCAGCACAACTAGGAGAACCCTCTCCCCAACCTACTTCGCTTGAATATAGATATAGAGACTACATTTTTCTTTACTTAGATCTTTAGCCCCAATAACTTGGTGGAAAATCTCTGCCTGTAACACTTTGCCAAAATATCTGGTGTTCGGATCAGAGCACAATATGGGATGTCTGAGTAGACTCACACAGTGACTCAGGGACTTTCTTCCTTAGGAACTCAGGTAATGGATCACTGGGCATTCCTATCCTACCTTCTTGGACTGATTCCCTTCTGGTAGCTGTGGCATTGTCTAGAATAGCATTAATTGCTTCGATGTTTTTCACTATATTCAACAATCTCAAAGATTATTAGGTGGTTTGCTGAGCAGTGAAGCTTTCTGGGCCAGGATATAGCTCAGTGGTGGAGCACTTACCTTTTTTTTCAGTGATACCCTCAATTCAATCTCTGGTCCAAACTGACCAATAAAATCTTTGGCTAATAAACTGGTATAAAATGTATAAGAAATATATTTGATTTCTTTTTTCTTTAAATTGAATTTTCTTTTGAGATCTAGTTCTCCATATTTTCTCCTTTTATTTAATTTTGGTGAAAATACATTCTATATTAATAAATGATCTATAAGAATTTTGATCTAAAATTGTATCAGTAAATTTCTCAGAATTGGTATAATCAATTTTGTAATATTGATGGTCCTAATATTGCCAAGTTTTTTTTATTCTGATAAAGCTTTTAAGTGATTAATAAATGAGATACTTAAAACAACCTAATGAAATTAATGACCATAAGTTATAATAAGATATAATTTTCACTGTGTTCTTAAAAGTGTTCTTAAAATACCCAGCTAGGGGCATTTCTTGAGTGTAGATCCTGGAATAAACCCTGAGCATCACTGGATATGGCCCCAAAACAAATAAATATAAACAAGCAAAATAATAATAATAAAGAAACTTTAAAAAGATTCTTTGACCCTCTTTCAAACGAACATATTAGTGAAGATCAAAATTTGGAAAACTTGGATGAAAACAAGTTTATTTCAGAGGTAGAATGAAGAGAACGGATTAAGAAGACATTCTACTTTAATACCAAACAAAGATATTCAGAGATGAAAAAATAAAAATAGCGTTAAAACAGAGGAACTGAATAGCAGAATCTAAACACTTTATTGATTTCAGAAATATTTCTTTCTCTCCTATGAACCTTCTTTGAAAGAATTTTAGGCCTTGATTGTATGTTTAAGAGGCCACAATACTAAGTAGAGGTAATAAAAATTAGGCTATATTCTATCTTTGTTGAATACCATAGCTTTTTCTCTTACTCTCTTTTAGTAATTATGACATTTAGAAAGATAAAAATGTGTGTGTGTTTTCTTGAAGCAAGCTTTTCTTTCAAGTATTCTGAGTTTCGAGAAAATCTTTAAAAGAAGGAGTACTAGACAGATGAGTCTTTTTAAGTCCTTCTTATCCCAACATTTGAAAAGCCTTTTATTCAGAAAGCTTATACTTTTTTCAAAGACCCATTTAATTCATTATGGAATAGTATGGAGCAGTTGAGAGAGTTATAGAAGCTTGATTCATTTGAAATCATAGGACAAGTAGACTTTAGAAAGCAAATACATCCATTTTGACACTATGTGTCTTTTGCACATGCAATATCTCATGTCATAAATTACTCTCATTTATTTCTCACTACAGAATGTTTCTGAAATTAAATGAGTGGAAAATGCCTTAAACAGGTGGATGTAGAACAGTTCAGGTCTATAAAAACTTAGGTGGAGGAGGATGGAATAAAGCAAGTTAAAAAATGACAGTGCCTTAGATGTCACTGCAACTCAAAGAAACTTTAATATGATAGCAATCTATTTGTAAAATGAAGTATATGCTTTTTCAAATGTTATGTATCCTCTTATAGTCTTAACAGCCTAACACAATATGCTGTATAATGGGCATTGTGCTACCATTATTTGCAAAAGGACTGTTGTCTGTGGTTATTTTTTCATTTAACTGATGGGGAAACCAAGGCATTTACAGAAATTACCTAAAGTATTTCAAATATGTATTTTTTTTTCTCGGCACAGAAATGGTTTAACTCACTTTGAACATGTTTACTGGAGGTAGCATTAAATCCCACAAATTAATACTTCAGGCATATAAGGATTCAATCCCCCTTTGATTTCAGACACTAATCTCAAGTCCAGATTGTGAACTGTGTTTCTGAACTAGTCACTATTAATCAGATGGTCCTAAGACCCTTTTCTTGCATTTTATTAAGTTGCTGGAGCAGCACAATATTTTGAGAAACGTGTTTACTCTATTACCAGTTATTTGGTTGGGGAGATATCTCAAAAGATTGCTTTGCATAACAGAGTCTGACTGATGGTCCCTTAGTACCAACAGGAATGACTACCAAGTAGTGAGCCAGAAGTAACCTCTGAGTGCCATGGTATGACCCCAAACCCAAATTTAAAAAAGAGAGATTACCATTTTATAAGATTGAAACTGCCTGATGGATGAACTATATATAGCAAGGTGGGAAACCTCAGAAGTGTTTGTCAACCTCAAAGTTCTTCATTGTAATTTAAGACTTTTTAACAGCTTAGTTTTTAGTGTTCCCATCTTTTTTTTTTTCAGAGATCTAGGTGAAGCTGGAATCTTATCGTCCTTCAGATGAACACATGGCATATCCTGAGGATTTCTAGAACCCTACCCTAAACACCTTGTAGTATTTCCTCAAAAGAATATGCTCATACCTGATAGAAAGACAGTAAAAAAAATATATCTAGGGGGCTGGAGTGATAGCATGGAGGTAAAGCGTTTGCCTTGCATGCAGAAGGATGATGGTTCAAATCCTGGCATCCCATATGGTCCCCTGAGCCTGCCAGGAGCAATTTCTGAGCGTAAAGCCAGGAGTAACCCCTGAGCACTGCCGAGTGTGACCAAAACCACGCCCCCCCAAAAAAAAACTCTAGAAATTCAGGGTTTAAAGAACTTTGAGCCAAATAAAACGATATCACCACACCCGGTAATGTTCAGGGGTTACTCTTGACTAAGTGCTTACATATGGGACCATATGGGACACCCGCAGGGGATCGAACCGCAGTTCGTCCTAAGCTAGTGCGAGCAAGTCAGACGCCTTATAGTGTGCGCCACTTCTCCGGCCCCAAAAGGATATTCATTTTTGTGGTTATTTTATTTTAAAATTTTTATTAAATCACTATTAGATATGCTTATTAAACTATATTATCAAAAGCAAAAACTTGGGGAATTAAATCCCAGCTGATCTGATTCCAGAGTCCTATAAAGTTCTTTATTCACATACATTATTCAGTATAGTTGCCCTGTGTTTCCCCCATTTCTGTTCTAGTTTGCTGAGTTCTGGAGAATGCTTTTTTGACAAAAGGAAGTTAAGTGAAAGTCCATAAAATTAATCTGCATCTTGCACTCCACTCATGGATCTATTTAGCACTGGAGGAGAGCTTTATGAAGGATGCAAGAGTTTCTTGCAGTTCTTTATAGAACAATTCAAATAGCACTAAAAACAACCAAAAGAAAGAGAAGTACACTCTTATGTCCCCTGAAGATGAGCAAAAACAAAAGCAGTTGTTACATGGCATGAATTGCAAGAATCTTATATTATTGAGCTGTGCTTGTTGCCTGATAATGGACACGATTAGCGTCACTTTTCTGTAAGTAAGCCTGTAATGGTGTCACAGCCTATTTGATGCCAATTGGTGTTCCTGGGGTCTGTGGTCTAAAGCAACCTTTGCAAATGAGTAGTCCAAATGGTTGGATTAAGGAATAAAACCAGGAAGTAAAAAAAATGAATAGCTATTTCAACACTTAATTTCTTTTAATTTTGAGAGTTTTACATATGGGCTAACACTATTAATGTGTAGGATACTGATGATGGGGGAAGAGATTTAGCTGTGAATTTATTTTCACCTGAGCTACAAAATTCAAAACTGGAATGCCTTACACGTAATGCAGTTTGACAGTTCATTTGAAATAAATGTGCCGATAACCCTTAAAAGTGGTAATAAAATACTCTTTGCTCTACTGTACAGATGATTAATACCACTAAGGTAATTAAATTCCATTAAGCTGAGGTTCACATACCCAAGGAATTGGTGCCAGGATTTAGCCATTCTCTAGTGAGGACAAAAGACGAATGCCTTTTAAAGACATGTTTCACCAGGAAAATCCCAGGGAAGTCTATATTAACTTAGGACATCTGCTTGTTGTGATTGTTTGAGGTATTGATGCATTGGATCATTAGCAGGGTAGCGTGAACTAGTGTTTTCCTGTTGACAAGGATCTCTCACCAGGAGCTGGAGCTTTCTGCAAGGGGAGACAGAAAGCAAAGCAGGGCAGCCAAGTTGAGTCCTGTGAATAGCTTTGACTTACAGAATTATTGCTAACTGTATAGTCTCTGATGGTAGGAAACAGCATTTTGCCCCCAGCCATTTTTCCCAAGATCAAAGCCAAAGTAACTCTGTCTCCTGCTGTTTTGTAGCTGTAGATTCTTAAAGACTGGCATTATTGTTGTCGATGAACAGTTTGCCCCCTTTCAGATGGCTGCAGTAATGACCCACGGGGGAGGCAGTGGTTAGGCAGTGCTGACAATGTGACCAGGTGCTGCAGCATAAGCGTTTCATTAAATATTGAAGCAATGGTTTTCAGTTACAGTGGCAAAAAGGGAATTTGGTCTATGTCCAAATACATGGCTATTTTTTTTTCTTTCAACCTCTTCTAATCACATTATTTTTTTCATGACCTTTCTACTGGAAATTAGCTGCCATCTGAAAAACATTGTGTGTAATATATCTAATGTAATTCTGTATTCTACTTACATCATTTTGATGTGTGAGTGATTTATTTACCTTTATTTTCCTTAAAATATGCAAGCCAGAAAAAGAATAAAACTTTGTAGTCTTCCTAGTTTTTAGAGTTAATACATGAAACAATCCTAGATGGGAGTGGGTGGGTTGATGTCACATCCAGCAATGCTCACAGGGTCATCCCTGGCTCTGCATTAAGGAATCACTCCTGGCTGGATATGGGACTTTAGGGATTGAACCCAGGTTAGTCACTTGCAAGGCAAGTACCCTACCTGTTATACTATCTCTCTGGACCTGAATAACTACATTTTTATATTGAAAAGTCTTCCTTTGATTTTTAAAAAAAATTTTATTGTGTTCAAAGTGAATTACAAACCTTTCACAGTAATATTTAAGGCACATAGTGATAATGAATGAGGGGTATTCCCACCACCAGTTTTGTCCTCCCTCCACCCCTGTTCTCAGCATGCATCCACTTCTCCCTCCTTTACACCCCCCCATAATGCTAGTGCAACTGTTCCCCCCTTGTACAGCTTGTTGTATTTTGGATATTGATTTGTTGTCATTGACTTTGGATTTGGTATTCAAGGCTGATCATTTTTTATTTCCACCACATGAACATACAACTGTCTGGTCTTGGTACCATCCATTTTTCACCCTCCAATTATGAGGCTGATCAAGGTGATTCCAGTCATGTGGTTCTATCGGAGATATAAGGAAAGATATGGGAGGAGTCCATCTATATCCATATCTATTTGGAAGAAGAAAGGGAAAAAAGAAGAAAAAGGTAACAAAACAAGACAAGACCAAAACAACAACAACAACAACAACAACAATAAGGGAGTAACAACAAAGTACAGAAAGAATAAAAAAAGAATAAACCAAAAACCGAAACCATCAGCTATGAGGAAACAAACAAAAACAAAAACAAAAACAAAAACAAAACACCAGACCAGCAACTTCTTAAAAAAGGGCTGCATTTCTTTTTCTTTTTTCTTTTTTCTTTTTTTTTTTTGCATAGGCACAGTAAATATGGGGTAAATTAGAATGGGAATTCTTTTGGCCTAAGAAAGGGGTCTCAAACTAGCGGCCCATGGGCCGTTTCTGGCCCTCTGTACAACATTTTGTGGCCCTGTCCGAGAGGAATCCTTTTTTATTTTGTTTTGTTTTAGTTGTTTGGGTCACACCCCCCAAACAAAGTTCAAGGCTTACTACTGACTTTGCACTCAAGGATCACCCTGACTTTGCCTCCTGTGGCCCCCAGGTAAATTGAGTTTGAGACCCTTGGGGGTTTCTCTGCCATACTGAAAGACTATAGCCTAGGCTCTGTCCTAGGATCTGAGCAAAAACCAAGTCAACTAATCACAGAAGACTTATTACAACAACAGCGATGGAAAAGAAATCCTAGAACCATTAAAAAAAAACAAACTCTAAACTCTCTCCTAGCCTTCGCCCTATAACTTACATAAATAATAAAATCTCCAGCTACAAAGGCTGACTGTCATCATTCATATCTGAGTGGAAAAGTTTCTAGCAACATAAAAAGACCTTGGGGTGTGTAAATGAATGAGTATGAAGCCTGTAGTTGTTTCCATGGCAGTATGCTTCAAGGGTGGAGAAACCATCTATCTCATAGGCCAAGGAAATTCCCATTCTAATTTCCCCAAATGCTACCTTTTTTTTTTTAAGGAAAAGACATTGTAGAAACTTAGAGCAAAGGATATATGCATTGAAGAGTTAGCTTTTATGTGTGTTATGTGAAAATTAATTTTAGAGGTTTTGTACTGTTTCTCTATGGAGACAGTATTAAATTAGTCTCTATTATTTTGTGAAATTTTTCTCACCAGAAAAGAGCTGCAGTCATTTAAAAGAAAATGTAGTTAGCAGTTTATTAGAGTAGAACCTTAACTTATCATGTAAGAGTAACTAACAGATCGTACCATTAGCAGTCTGAATGACTGTATGTCTAGTGAGGAAATGCCATGTGACTTCTTGGTCTTCTGATTCCAAAAGAAAGTAGGACTCAATGAAAAATGAACATTTTTGAATTTTAAACAAAATATCACACAAAAATACTCACTTAAAACTTTTAGAAGCAAATGGTGATTAGAAAAGTAAAACATACTTAAAATGTACATTTAAAAAGCAACAATCAAAACATGTAAAGATCACCTTCTCCCTACCTATCCTTAAATTGAAAAACCTCACCTAATGCAACAGTTTTTCACTTTTCACTTTTCTAAAATATATAATAGAATTTCTGTGATTAGATGTAGTTTGATTGGTGGCCATATTTAAATTAGTTACCATTTAACAAAGCTCTTTACTACCTTCTACCAGATATAGTTATAGTTTATTATTTATCTTAGAAACAAACAAAACAGGCAAGGTGGCACTAGAGGTAATGTGTCTGCCTTGCAAGCGCTAGCCAAGGAAGGACCGTGACTGTGGTTTGATCCCCTGGCATCCCATATGGTTCCCCAAGCCAGGGGCAATTTCTGAGCGCTTAGCCAGGAGTACCCCCTGAGCATCAAACCTGTGTGGCCTGAAAAAAAAAGAAACAAACAAAACTTTATGTGTCTGTTATGTACAAAGCACAAATTTGTCCGTGATATACTGCTCTGTATAATGGCAATATTAAAATAAGATTCTGTTTTTGATTTTCACACATTTTTGTTACTTATGATGAGGAAGAATTGATTTAAAATGTCATTTTGGGATAGAGTGATAGCTCAATAAGCTGAGTGTTTGCTTTGCATAGTGAGGCTTGAGTTCAAGCACCAATATTGCATGGTCCCATAAATACTTTCAGGAGCCATCCCAAGCACAGAGCTAGGATAACTTCTGAGCAGTGATAACTTCTGAGTAGTGACCTCAAAACCAAAAAGAGGAAAAGAAGAATCTTATTTCTGAGGCTGCAGTGGTAAGTGTTATAGCCTTGTACATAGTTGACCCCAGGTTCAAACCCTGGTACCTCATAATGTCCCCCAGCACCACCAAGATCCTGGAGCCCAGAGCCAAGGAACAGTCAGTTGTTATCTGCTTTCTCATAAAATCAATTTCAGAAGAGGTGCTAGAGAGATGTTACCAAAAGAAAGGTCAGGAGTAAGTCCTAGGTTCTAATGGATGTGGCCTCTCCCCAACAAAAGAAAAACAAATTCCATTCTAATCTCTCTCTCTCTCTCTCTCTCTCTCTCTCTCTCTCTCACACACACACACACATGCAAACAATGTTTTGCATTCAATCAAGCTTTTTAAACTTCCAATACTGTCTCATTTTATCTTTATTCCTTTTACCTTTTTCAAATTCATAGATGCTAGTCATTTTAATGTAGTAAGTCAATTTAATGTAAAAAAAAACAGGCATTTCAAATTGTAACCATTGTAAATAAGGAAGAAAAACTTTGAAAGAACTGGTAAAGTTTTCAATTTTTTTATTTGTAGATATTTCCTTTTACTTATATTTTCAGAATAGTTTAGGGATTTACTAACTTTAAAAAAAATTTTTTTTTCTGCTTTTTGGGGCCACCACCCGTGATGCTCAGGGGTTACTCCTGGCAATGCACTCAGAAATCGCTCCTGGATTGGGGGACCATATGAGATGTCGGGAACTGTGGTCCATCCTTGGTTAGTGCATGCAAGGCAAACGTCCTATGGCTTGCACCACTGTTCTGGCCACTAAAGATAAATTCTTAATAAAGATTTATTCAGAGAAGAAAAATAAGGATATTAGGGGCTGAATACATAATACAGGAGTGACAATTCTTATCACATACAAAATTGACTGGGTTCTATCTTTAGCACAGAGGGAGCAACCTTGAGCAGGGTCAGTAGGTGAGTCCTGCTGAATTTGCTTTCCTCCCATCCCTCATAAAGTTGCAAGAGATAGACAATACTAATGAAATGAAATGAGAGATGAAGACTTGCCTAAAGATAAAAATTCTAGTTGGTGGTATTCTGACCTAGCTAGTACTTTTATGTTGAAAAATGTTTATTTCAAGAGAAACTACTAGGAAAATTCTTTGGTTGTATGATGAATATAAAAGCACAGGGGATAAGTCACTTGCCTTGTACAAAGTTGACCTGGGTTTAATCCATAGCTTATATACTCAGAACATGACTGAAGTGATCCCTGAGTGCAGATCCAGGAATAAACCCTAGACACAGCTTGGTGTCCCCCAAATCTAAACATATATACTATTGCTTATAGGCAAGAAATGTAAAAAATTCCTTGAAATAATTAATTAGAATGAAATATACATGAGAATTTGAAAATAAAAGTCTATTTTTCTACTATCAAGGATTGGATGGAATAAAATTGCTGCTTTAAGAGTCTTCAAGATGGGGGCCAGAGCGGTGGCGCAAGCTGTGAGGCATCTGCCTTGAGCATGCTAGTTTAGAACTGAAGGTAGTAAAATCCCTGGCATTCCATATGGTCCCCCAAGCCAGGAGCGATTTCTGAGCGAATAGCCAGGAGTAACCCCTGAGGGTCACTGGTGTGGCCAAAACAAACAAACAAACAAAAAAGAGTCGTTTTAAGATGGCAGACTGGGGGCTAGGGGTTAGGAGAGGAAACCTGGAGACACGGGTTAAAGGAACTTGACACTTGTGCTGGGATTGATACTAGAACATTGTATGTCTAAAACATAACTCTGGATGACTTTGTAAATTACAGCCCTTTAATAGAGTAGTTTTTATAGTCTTTGTAAACAATAGTGACATGGTAAAAGCTGTGAAATAAAATTAAAATATATTTTGAGTAGTTAGAATAATTGAAAGACATTCTTTTTTTCTTAAAATATAATGTGAACATTGTTTTGACACAATTGCCTCTATTTCTTCATGAAAATTTGCATGCATAGTTTCAATTATTCCACCTCATTCAGCTGTATTATTTTGATTTTTTGACAATATTAAGGATAAATTAATGCCAGAGAACATATTTTATCTATTTCTGGGGAGAAATTTTTTTTTTTTTGGATAGAATATCACCATATAGACTAGATGAGAGATGGAGACATTTTTGTTAACTGGCAACTATATCGCATTTGTTCAGAGAAAGAATAAAAATGTATTGTATTGCCTTGCATGCAGTCAACTCCAAATTGATCCTTGGCACTACATATGGTCCCTTCACTCCAGATCAATGAACTAGGAGTAACTCTGAGCACAACTGAATGTGGCCCAAAAGTGAAAAGCCAAAAAGCACATTTTTGTTCTAGCAGTATATTAGATATATTATTAACAAAACTTTCTCTTATGATGAAATAAATATAGTAGTGAAAAAGGCTTATAATTACAATATATTAATTTTTTCAAAATTTTATTTTTATGTTGGATGCATATTTTATCCCTCACCTTCTTTCATTGTTTTGTTATATGATCTTTTTTTTTTTTTTTGGTTTTTGGGTCACACCCAGTGACGCTCAGGGGTTACTCCTGGCTATGCGTTCAGAAGTTACTCCTGGCTTGGGGACCATATGGGAACCGGGGGAATGAACCGCAGTCCATCCTAGGCAGCGCAGGGAAGGCAGGCACCTTATCTCCAGCGCCACCGCCCGGCCCCCTTGTTATATGATCTTAAAGATTATAATATAACATATATATTAAGAGATACCCTCGGGGCCCGGGAGACAGCATGGAGGTAGGGTGTTTGCCTTTCATGCAAAAGGTCATCGGTTCAAATTCCGGTGCCCCATATGGTCCCCTGTGCCTACCAGGAACAATTTCTGAGCCTGGAGCCAGGAGTAACCCCTGAGCACTGCCGGGTGTGACCCAAAAACCACGGGGCCAGAGAGATAGCACAGATGTAAGGGATTTACCTTAGACTCAGAATACAGTAGTTTGAATCCCGGCATTCTGTATGGTCCCCCGAGCCTGCCAGGAGCAATTTCTGAGCATGGAGCCAGGAGTAACCACTAAATGCTGCCAGGTGTGACCAAAAAGAAAGAGAGATACCCTCAATTTTATGATTTTCTATATGTTATGATTTAGTAGCATAATCATCAGATTGTTATAAGTTATAGTACATATTCCAGAAAATAATTTGACTAGATAATATTGTATAGCTAAGGTTTAGACTTTTCATTAATATAAATTGATTCTTCAATGGTGCTTAGCCTGAGAAGCTCACATGCTTTTTTATTTTTATTTTGGGGTCATACCGAGCAATGTTCAGAGGTTAGTCCTGATTCTGTACTTTGCAATGACATTTGGCAGGTCTTGCTGGAACATATGGGATGCTGGGGGATCAAACCCATGTTGGCTGTGTGCAAGGCCAGTGCTCTACCCTTTATACTATCACTCCACCCCTCACGTGCCATTTTATCAGTTAAATCATAGTTTAGCCTGTATTTTGACAAATATTGGCATCATGTGAAAACAATAAAAAATGTTCCTATGCTAACATAGAAAAACGTATACCTTAAGTGCTCTCATTTTCTACTAAAATTTTATTTATTTATTTATTTATTTATTGTTTTGGGGCCACATCTGGTAGAGATCAGGGTTACTCCTGACTCTGCTCTCAGGAGTTACACCTGGTGGACCCCAGAAACCTATATAGGATACCTGGGATCTATCAAACCTAGGTCAACCACATGCAAGGCAAATGCCCTACCCATTGAACTATCTCTACTACCCCTATCAATTTTACCTTTATATATTTTTTTCTACTAGAGTTTCCTTTTGAGGTGCTTATTTTACTTTTTAAGGCTTTTGTACTTTATGGTAATGCCAGAGCCAAAATTTGAGCAGCATAAGGTCATTGCAAGGCGAATTTGTATTGGTTAGTCATTAAAGAATGGGGATTTCAAAGGATCCAGTGAATAGGTTGTAGCAGATAAATGGAATGTTTATGTTCTTTGAAATCCTTATAACCAAATGAGATGGACTTAGGAAGTGGAGATTCTTTGAGGGAATTAGAATATGAGTGGCAACTTTCATTATGAGTTTAGCACCCTCGTGAAAGGCCCTGAAAGTTTCCTCCTTCTTCCTCTGATTCCTATCATCAGTATACTGCATTATTATTATCCCCCCCCCTTTTTTTTTTATAAATAAGGTAACTAAAATACAAGAAAAAGTTAAAACAAATCAATGCAGAGCAGACAGGTTACAAGGGGAGCAGTGATAAACCTGGTTTATCTGGCTCAATTGCCTTAACATACATCCTTTTTTTTTTTTCAGATAAAATCCTTCAAAGCTATGTTCTTCATTCATTTATTCATATTGATTAAGTCATGTTACAAACAGCCTGCTTAAATTCTTTAGAATTTTCACTCTTGTATATTTTACTTAAGACAAGTTCCTTAAGACTAATGTAGTCTGGAAAAGTCTTTACTTGTTTGCCAGTCTCTTGTAATCCTTGACGTAAAAAAGCTAGCAGTTCCCATTTAAAGAGAAAAATATTACAGTAGTGCTAGAGCTGGACAGTACTAATTTATAAGAGTCAATTGGTGGATTATCAGGGATCTAAAGACCATTAAAAATAGTGTTAAAAAGTCAAATTATTACACTAAGTTCAAATGACTATATATAGTTTAACTAACTATATATGCAATTATATATAGCTATTAAGTGTATATATATATGTATGTTTATATTTCTCTGTGTTTGTGTATGTGTATTTGGATTTTACTGTCTATTGCTGGCTATGCTCAGGAGAACCTGGAAGATTAGGAGGACTATATGTGGTGCTGGGGATTGAACCTACATGAGCTATATGTAAAAGAGGTGTAATATCTCAACTTGAAATTAATTATATTTTAAGTAGAGATAGCATATATTAAATATTTGCCAATCCTTCATTTTTTTTGTTTTTTTTTTCTGGTCAAGAACATTTACTCTATATTTATGGTGAACATCATATATAATGATACGTTGCTATATATCTTTTCCCATCCTCTAATTAGTATCACATCCTCATGGCAACTTCCAATCTATCATGTTGGAAGATGTAGCAGTAAAAATAAAAGATGCAATCAAAGTCTTATTTATTTTTTTTTTTGTGAACTAGCTATTCAACACTGAGCAACACAAATCTAAATAAAACTTTCCAGTGTTTGAGATTTTCTTGATCTTTCCTATAATAATAGAAATCTTAGCCACAATTATACTACTAAAGCTTCAATCTCTTGGTCATATTCTTTTCAATAATCAATAAATTAAGATTATGGTAATTCAGCGAGTAAGCATCTTTCTTTTGTTCAAAAGCACTTTCAGGTTAAAGAAAGTAAAAAATTGGAAATCTTGACAAACTAAAAGTCTTAGACATAGTTTTGCTTACATTTTACCTGTTATCTATATGGGGAAGAAATTGGGACTAGTTTTTCCCACTTTTTTTGGAAATTGAACACATATGCATTAAGAAGAAAGAATGAATATAATTTTTTACTGAATTTGTCCAAATGTGGTTCTTAGTATGAAAAATTATTTATCTATAACTTACCAATACTTAAATTAAAATGCAAAAATGAGAAGAGCACAAAACAGCTGACAACATAACTACAGTTAAAAAAAGAAAATGAGAAGAACTAGAATCTTCCAGTGGTCCTCAAACTACGGGCTGTGGGTCACGTATTGTATTTGTTCCTGTTTTGTTTCTTCACTTCAAAATAAGATATATGTAATTGCAAGGGGTTACTCCTGACTGTGTGCTCAGAAATCGCTTCAGGCTTGGGGGATTGTATGGGACTCAGGGGGGGTCGAACCCTGGTCCATCTTTGATCAGAAGCATGCGAGGCAAATATCTTACTGCTGAGCCATCTCTCCAGCCCTAGAAAAATACTTTT
>PVKC010008943.1:0-27337 GCA_004027635.1 Crocidura indochinensis
TATATATATATATATATATATATATATATATATATATATATATATTAAATATATATATGTGTATATATACATATATTTAAAAATAAAAAAGAAAAAATAACATCTCCCAATTCTTACCACAGACTGTATTCTTTACACTGATTGTATTGAAAGAGGAAGTATAGTAAATGCACCCTATACACCTCAAACCAGGCTCTTTGCCTGATCTGTACTGTAAATTGGGGGACAAACAAAAAAGAAGGTAATACACCATGACCAAGTAGGTTTCATTCCAGAAATGCAAGAATGGTTTGACATATAAAAGTCGATTAATGTAATATACCATATTCACAGAAGGAAAAAATGAAAAACATATAATCATATCAATAGATGCAAAGAAAGCATTTGATAAGTTCCAACACCAATTTTATGATTAAAAAATTAACAAGATGTTAAAGGAAGGGACGTTTCTCAATATAGTAAAGGCCATTTACACAAGCCATGGTAATATTATACTCAATGGAGAAAAACTAAAAGCCTTTCCTCTAAAATCTGGCACAAGACAAGGCTGCCCTCTCTCACAACTCCTATTCAACAAAGTGCTGGAAATTTTGCCATAGCAAGTAGGCAATTAGGCAAGAAAAAGATGTCAAAGGCATCCAAATAAAAAAGGAAGAAGTAAAGCTCTCACTGTTTGCATGATACTATATGACTCAAACAAAAAGTTTCTAGAAACAATAGATTCATAGAGCAATGTGGCAGGCTACAAAATCAACATGCAAAAAAAATCAATGACCTTATACATAAATAATGATAAATAATAAATAGACATTAAAAATTTTGATTGTTGTGGTATTTCAATTTCTTTTTTCCTGTCTTCTCTCAAACTGAGGTTGAGAGCCTCTAGAAGGACTACACCCATTTTTGGCTTATTTGACTTTTACCCCACTTTATTGCTTTTTCTTTCTTCAACTTGAACTATCTAGTTCCACCTCTCAAACAGAGGGGGAAATAAGGTAGGGTACCAGAACCAATTAGATATATGATCACTAAGTAGTAAGCTAGACACAGAGGGGACCACTTATTCTAGCAGCCCGGTGGGTGAGGACAGGGGATAGGGGATACAGGATGGGAACGGGGGTGGAGGGAGGGCAAATTTGGTGATGGGAATTCCCCGACTCAAAGTTAATATGTACCTAAAATACTACTGTGAAAGACATGTAAGCCAATATGGTCAAAAGAAAAGTTATATATAAAAAAATTTCCATTCACAGTAGTACTACTACAAAAACTCAAATACCTTGGAGTCAACTTAGCTAGAGGTAAAGAACCTATACAGAGAAAAACTACAAAATGCTATTAAAAGAAATAAAATGATACATACCCTGTTAACATATTGGAAGTGTTAACATCATTAAATTGGCAATACTCCCCAAAGCATTGTACAGAATTTAATGCAATCCTAGTAATAATACTCAGATATTCTTCAAAGAAGTGGATCAAACACACCTGAAGAATATTTGGTAAAATAAACACCCACAAGTAGCTAAAGCAACTAATAGAAGAAAGAAAATGGGAGGCATCACTTTTCCCAATTAGAGGGTGTCCTGTTAAGTCAAATAAAAATAGTATATGACCTCACTCAATTATAAAGAAGCGATATACAGGAAGACAATATTTGGTGACAGCAAATCACAGAACTTCCCTAACAGAATTGAGAATATTAAGATGGGGACAGCATAGTTGAAGGCAAACTATAAGTGATATAAAAATATAGTTGCAGGCTCTTTATCACATTCACAGTCAAGAAGGTGTGGTAACCTAAAACACAAATGCTACCACTATAGTAACCGTGTTACACTGGCTATAATAAAGAGTATTTGAATTAATGAATAAATTATTTTAATAACTTGATTAGGTAGAAAGATATATTGCTGCTAAACAAAAATGCTGGAATATTTATATAGAAAGATAAGCTATAATTTATATAATTGCATATTTTCCACTAAAGTAATTATGATTATGATTACGTATAGTCTTCTTAATAAAGTATTAAGAAATTGTGAAACAAACTAAAAAAATTTTCACATTGGAATATGAGTTCTGCAACTGGTTATAGCTCTACCTAACTGCAAAGAAATTCATGTCTCTAGAACCTAAAAACCTTACAAGCAAGATGCCTATATAAGATTTCATATTCTCTAGGACTATTTCCTGCTTTCACACATAGCAACTCGCATTCTGACTGTTCTTTTCCACCCACTTCATTATCCACTCCTGTGATCCACATGTCCTGCCCTTCAGTACTCTGTCACCACCTCCTCACATACACCTCCTCATATCCCCACTTGTCTCTGCTCCATCTGTCCAAATGGGTGTAGCTCAGAACCTACTCGTTCCTGTCCACCAACACCACCTGTACTGGGTTCTCTCTTTAAATAATTTCCTACCTCGTGTCCAATGAGATGCCTTCTCATCTCTTCAAAATAACTTTCAAAGTATTTTTCTTGTAGCATATGATTTATCTTGACCAACCCTACACATGTGAAATTATGTGTGCATTATGTGCATGTGATGTCATGATGACTATTAGTGCATCATCATCTTTCAAGACTCTGTCTAGAAAATCTGCCCTCTCATTTATCCTTTCAATGGTCCTATAATGCAGTTTATATTTCTAATCATAATTTTACCAAAAACAGACAGAAGATCTGAAAGTCTTACCCTCTTAGATCTGACTATAACTTTTATGTCCTTTCCACTTTTCTTATCATGTTTCTCACAATAAACGATTATGTACAGAACTGCACCTAAACCTCTAAATACAATCAGGAGTGCCAAGGTAAGTTATAAGTAAAAGAAACAAGCTAATTCACTGCAAAACCTCTACAAGACAGCTAATGTGCTGATTTGAGTCCCGAAGCAAAGAAGAAACTGGTTCACATGCTTGGAGGTGGCACTCAAGTATGTTTGAAGCCCAACTATATTGGAACTTGTAAATTATAATGGTTTAGATAAAATAAAATATTTTAGATAATTTTCCTTTGAAAAAATGTAAAAGAATAGACTATTAAGCAAAGAACTTTTACCATAATTCTGAAGTTCAGTTATGCATTTCCATGAACATAAACTTTTTAAAATCTAGAAATAGCTTTATTTTGTCTGTAAAATAAATTTTCCATTGCAACAATTTTTAATCTGGATGATTGCTACTCATGCTTCAAGACAATGGTCAAAGTACATTGAATTTTTCCTAAACAGTCAAGGCTGGTCCTTTTCTATTCACTTCTCTGAGCTTCCCTATGTGTACTGGTTTAAAAGGATCATTCTGACACTCCTCCTGGATATAGTATCATCTTTGACAAGTTAGGAGTTCTTTCATATAGGACTGAATGCTCTCCCTCTATTACCACTTCAAAAGCCAACCAAATCCAAACCCAAACTGTAATCTATGCTTTTTATAAAATAACTATTTATCAGAGGTTTCTATATCCCTGCTCAAAGGATTTGATGATATAGAATGGATTACAAAACTCATAATTATTTACTTGGGTTTACAAGCTTACTATAAGGAGTTGGAGATATAGCTCAGTGATATAGCAACTGCTTTGTATGCATGACCTTTAGGTTTGACCACTAGCAGTGAGCCCATGCGCGCGTGTGTGCGTGCACACACACACACACACACACACACACACACACAGACACACATATGCCAGCCTACGCTACAATGTTGAAACTCAAGAATCATAGTGGAGAGATTCATGAACCAAGGGAAATGTTAAGGGGCATAGAGCATCTATGCTCTCAAGACACCCCACTTTTTCTGGTATCTCTAAGTATACACAAGATCTTCAAAACTTTTCTTTGAGGTTTTACTTGAGGCTTGTTTACATAGACATGGTTGATTATAACTCAATTTCCAGTCCTTAACCCCTCCCACAAGGTCATGGATTATATTTAATATTGATAGGTTCTCTTATCCTATCTTTAGGTTACTTAAAAAATTTCCGTAAGGTAGCTCATTAACATAAACTCAAAGACCCTAATTACTCTCACTTAGGAAATTCCAAGGATCTTAAGAGAACCTATGAGAATAAGGACGAAAATTATTATTATAGATCTCATCACTGCTTCTGTTGCTGCTTATTCATCTCTCTAACAATACCTCTCCCTATCAGGACACTTCTCATCCTTTATTATAAAGGTCTATTTTTACTGTATGCATTTTTAATTAAGTAAAACAAATATACTTATTTATATATTGTTTTTTGGGTCACACCAGGTGATGCTCAGGGGTTGCTCCTGGATATGCACTCAGAAATTGTTCCTGCCTTGGGGGACCATATGGACACCAGGGGATCGAACCTTGGTCCCTCCTAGGTTAGCATGTGCAAGGCAAATGCCCTACTGCTTATGTCACCACTCCAGCCCAAGTAAAACAAATATTAAGTGGGGAAAAATTCTATGTCCAGCTAAATTGTCAGGTGAGAAGGTGTAATCACTAAAATTTATCTTCACACTTTGAAAATACTATTCTACTGGCCATTGAAAAGTTTGTTTTCAGTTCTTATAAATAGCACATTGTAGCTTTTAATATTATTTCCAAATTTAATATTTGTTTGAGTTCTCATATTTTATCTCAGAAACATTTGTTCTTTTGAAAATTATGGTTTTTCACAATGAGAAGAACTTAAGTCTACCTTTAACTCTAGTATGTAATTTAACTTTTGCCTTTCTAAAGGTCTTTTTTATGTCTTTTTCCCCCACTGAATCCCTGTGCTACTTGAAAGAGTAGGGTAATTTCATATTTCATTGTTTCCTTGTATGTGAGCTGAATGCCAGGATATATTAGATGTTCAAGTTACATTTATGAATAAAAGATTTTCCCAGGTCAATTCACACAAGAGTGGTCTTCTCTCTGCAAATCTTGCTCTGCTTATAGAGTCCATCCAACACCAGATGATCAAGTGAATGAGTCTGAGAGCTGGCAACTTTGCACAGACATCTCCTTCAAGACCAATCAGATTTCTGATTTTCCCTCTATTGCTATGGGAAAAAAATAACAAAGTTAACAGCAAAGGTTAAATATGTACCAGCAATGAAATACATATTTGTTCTGGATATTGATAGACTTAGAAACTGTAACATGAGGCCGGAGAGATAGCACAGCAGTATGAAATTTGCTTTGCAAGAGGCCAGCTCAGGATGGAAGGTGGCTCAAATTCTGGCATCCCATATGGTCCCCTGAGCCTGCCTGGAGGGATTTCTGAGCACAGAGCCAGGAGTAACCTCTGAGCATTGCTAGGATTGACCAGTGAGTATCTCCAGGATGTGACCCTAAAACCAAAATAAATAAATAAATAAATAAAAAGAAACTGTAACATCTTTTAAGCAGAAAATCTAAAATTAATGACTAGTGAAAGTGATTTGGCATATAACATGGAATAAAAATAATAGCCTTATAGTGAGGTCATTAGAGAGTTAGTAAATAAGTAGATCTCAAAAGAGTCAAAAATAGACAAAGATCATCTCCTGCCAATTTTCCATTAAAGAGTATTTAATAGTTAACGACAATACCATTACATTATCTGCACTGTTACCTAAATATGTACATAAAGTCACTTTATTATATATTTATACATATCTTAACATTGAATTTTCTACCTATTTTTAAATAAATCTACATTCAATAATATTATCCTGAACTTTATTTTACTAAGAAATTACGAAATTATTCAGGTATGCAATGTTTAAACACCAATCACTTCAGATTTCACTTTCCTCCATCAATGCCCCTATTCCCATGCTTATGTATTTCCCTCTTACCAGTCTGCTTCTAAAGGACTACAAAACTTCTACGAGAACTTTTAATTTTTAATTTTTCAATGTAAGTTTTTTATTACCCTTATCCAGTTGAATGTTTCCCTCCACCTTATCCATCGCCTCCTCCCTTTTCTTTCCCCAAGTCCCATCAAGTGGCATGTGTTCTACTGAATACCAGCTCTCATGATTTTGCTTCTATTGTCTTTGGGTATTTATTGGTCTATCATTATGTTTCTTTATATCCCACATGAGAAAGATCATTCTGTAATTGTATACAGAATACATATACACATATACACACATATATATCCATACATATATATATACACAGAATATATAGAATATATATGTACACTTATACTTTGCATAAGTGTGTCATCTGCTTATGGTTGAGTAATAGTACATATACCATAGTTTCTTTATCTGGTTATCTATTTTTTAGCACTTGGGTTTTATACACATTTTAGCTGTTGTGGATAGTGCTGAAGGAGTTTAAATATCTTTCTCTATTGTGTTTTTTAGTCCAATATCTTATGTTGTTTTGATTTGCATATCCCATATTATTTGATTTGCATCTCAGATTATCAACAGATATTTTATCATGGAAGATCATGTTCATATCTCTTCCCATTTTTGATGAGGTTAAATAGTCTTTCTTGACCCAAATGAAATGGGACAGAATGGTTAAAAGATAAAATAAAATAAGAAAAAGGCGGTTTTCCATCTTATGGGCCAGTAATGCTTGGTGAGAGTAGACTATATTGAAGAGATGCTTCATATATTAGATTGTGTATAGTGCCTTTTCTAGAAAAAAATAGTATTCCATTTAGAAAGCTAAGTGAAATGGTAATGAGGTCTTATGCAGAGTCAATACCATGAAATAGGCATAAGTTACAGATGACATTGGTATGGCTAACACATATACTCATCCTCTGATACCGGCATACTCTGGGGATAAATCCATGGGTTACAGTTGAAAACTGACCAAGGTGCAGTGAGAAAGGACGCTGTTTTAAAAGAAGAGAGTAAAAAAGATAAATAAAATTAAATAAAAAGAAAACCATCTAGTGTGATGGTTTTCCATTTTCTAGACCAAACATATTTAGAGATGGTAAGATTTACTAAATAAAGGATTCATGGATTAGATTGTGTATAGAGCATGTTTAAAAACAATCATAATTTTCAAGTCTAGAAAGCTAAGTGATATGGTTGTATGCCCTGTATGTGGGATTTATACCATGAAATACTATCCAGTGGGTCTTGAGCATATCGTTTCCTTTCCTAAAAGCATTCTAAGATCATGAGCCCTATGATATCCTGATAAACTATCTATACTTTACGCACTTGAGCTCAACCACATGGTTTTGAGAATGGAGACTGCTGAGAAGGAAAGTTCGCCAAGCTCACCTTCTTGTGCTGGGTGGGGGGTGGGGAAGGCCTGGGATCCCCTTAAAAGTTCTCTCCAGCACCCAACTCGCTGGCCCCCCTGAGGCCCTTAGCTCCATTTAAACTTGGTAGAAGGCATTCGGCTTGAAGCCTCTCAGTTTATCATGCCAGCAAAAGCCTCCCCTACATGATTTACTTTTAAAACATAGTACATTTAACAAAAATTATAGATCTTTAAAATTCTAAATTATAGACAATATAGGAAGGAGTTTAAGATAACCTATGTTCCCATAGCAGATCTGTGCATTTATTATGTGTGCCCACTTTTCTTTCCCTTCTTTTGGGGGGGGATTGCAGTCTGCAATGTTCAGGGGTTATGACTGGCTCTATACTCAGGAATCACTCCCGACAATGCTTGGGGGACCATATAGGATGCAAGGAATCAAGCCTAAGTGTATGCAAAGCAAGTGCCCTACTCACGATACAATAGCTCTCGCCCTGTGTCTCTTTTATTTTTTTTATTTTATTTTATTTTTTGGTTTTTGGGTCACACCCAGTGACGCTCAGGGGTTACTCCTGGCTATGCGCTCAGAAGTCGCTCCTGACTTGGGGGACCATATGGGAAACCGGGGGATCGAACCGCAGTCCGTCCTAGGCTAGCGCAGGAAAGGCTGGCACCTTACCTCCAGAGCCACCGCCCGGCCCCATGTCTCTTTTATTTTTAATAAAAAAAAATATCAGCCCTTTTTATATAGCTCAAAAGAATTAATTTTTATTAATTATTTCTATAGTTTGTTATCAGGAATCTTTCAGAAAAAATACATAGAATGAATACAACAGTGCACAATATTCCTTTCTTGGTTTGTTTTGTTTTGATTTTGGTTTTGGAGCCACACCTGGCAATGCTCAGAGGTTACTCCTAGCTCTGTGCTCCGAAGTTGCTCTTGGCAGGCTCAGGGGACCAATTAGGATGCCAGAAATCAAATCCAGGTCAGTCCCCAGTTGGTCACATACAAGGTAGCCTACCAACATAGGCCTACTCACTGTGTTATTGCTCCGGCCCCTCAAATTATTCTGATTACTTAGAACTATTATAAAGAATTAGAAACTCTCTTGATGAGGTTTGTCACAGTTAACCCTCAATATTTGATACCTTTTACATATATTAAAATGTATCTAAATGGGATTAGGTATTAAGACCAGGATAGGTATGAGAGTCACATATTGAAATTTGGACATTCTTCAGATCAAGTCAGTTATGCCACATAAAAGCAGAAGTTTGTTTTATAGGTGTACTTTGACGTACTAAAGGAACCTGAGTCTTCATAACATGAAAGGATCATTCTCATTTATTTCTAATAAATGCTATCATCTTACTTCAATTTGACATCGACTGATCCCAATACCAACTCTACACTCTCTAAATTTGGTGTGGCCACTACCATCAGCTCAAGAGTACCTATCCTGCTTCCTTTGAAGATAGACTCATTCTAGTTCTTACCCCAAATTCCCTGAACCAGAATGCATCATGCCTTTACATATCCTTCTTCAGAGAAAGCGTTATGTTATAGCAAGTCAATCATCTCTTTGCTATTAAAGTGATTAATTTTGGCACTGTAGCAAAAAACAGACATTCTTTTATAGCAAAATACATGACACCAGAAATATTAATGTAACCATGATACATAATAAGCATATAACTATGACTACATGCCTATATAATACATTTAATACAAGTATATAGATCATTATTAAACATATATAAAACAGTAAAATAGGTCTAAATTTTATATAAGAATCTTTAGCATAAGGTGAGAGTTCCTCAAGTACTATGGAGATAACATTTGTCTCTATGAAATAGATAATGAGCTGGGTCATCTTTTAAAAATTTGCTCTTCATTTTTTCTTGTTTCCTTGTTCTTACTATTTAGCCTAAAGGAACTGTCAGAACACCAGTTTTTTAATTGTACCAAAAATGCCTTGAGTTTTCAATTTTCCAGAATATATGTTTCTCTGAGTAAATTTTGCCCAGATCCCAAAGTTGTATAGTTCTTTGTCTTTACAGTCAAAATTGAACTTGATTCTTCAAGGACCATCTAAGAATGAAGAGAACTCTTTCTCCAGAAAATTGCACTGATACATTTTAGATAGAATTTTGTATACATATCAATTTTATAGAATCCATAAATCATTAATCAAATATGACAAATCTAATCACCTCACCCAAATCACTATCTCATTTATGACTAAATTTATTAAAATTCATAATAATATGGGAATTGCAGAAGTGACGTTTGCTTCTTCTTTCCTCCCACCACAAAGCTTAACTTCCCAATACAAAATCCAGCAATGGAAACAGCAACTTAAATAAGAAATGAAATGTGAAGACTAAAAACTAGATTATAAATAAAACATTTTCATTTGGTATGTGATTAAAAATAAATGCAAGTAAATGATTAAATGAAGCTATTCTAGTAATGCATCAATAATCAAATATCTGCTATATATCACACAGCATTCTACCTTAAAAAAAGTTAATTAATCCGGGACCGGCACGGTGGTGCTAGAGGTAAGGGTCTGCCTTGCCAGTGCAAGCCTAGGACGGACCGCAGTTCTATCCCCGATGTCCCATATGGTCCCTCAAGCCAGGAGTGACTTCTGAGCACATACCCAGGAGTAATTCCTGAGCAATACCGGGTGTGACCTAAAAAAAAAAATAAAGTTAATTAATCTTAACTACTAGTCTCTGATGTATAAACAGTTACAAAATACTGCTACAACAGTGTGGTTCAATGACTTACTCAGTTCTCAGGTGTAAGTCACAGAGCCAGAGTTAGAACTTAGAATCAGGCCCCAGAACTCGAGCCCCAGCTCACTAAGTGGTATCTTTATGTAACAAGCTGAATTAGCAAAACAAATACAAACTATACATAAAATTTTAATTATTTTTGTTTTTGGGCCACACCCAGTGGTGCTCAGGAATTAGTCCTAACTCTGAGCTCAGAAATCACTCCTGGCTTGGAGAACTATATAGGATTCTGGGAATTGAATCCAGGTCCTTCCTGTGTCAGCCATGTACAAGGCAAATACCCTACCACAGTGCTATCATTCTGACCCCCATAAATTATTTTTAAACAAGCATATCTTTATTCTTTGTTTTTGTTTTTTTTTGTTGTTTTTTTTTTGTTTTGTTTTTTTTGGGTCACACCCATTTGATGCTCAGGGATTACTCCTGGCTAAGCGCTCAGAAATTGCCCCTAGCTTGGGGGGAACATATGGGATGCTGGAGGATTGAACCGTGGTCCTTCCTTGGCTAGCGCTTGCAAGGGAGACACATTACCTCTAGCGCCACCTCACTGGCCCCGTATCTTTATTCTTATAAAAAATCTACAGAGATTCATTTTAAGCAAAGTGTGTTTTCAAGTTTACACCAATGAATAGTTAAGAATGGTTTGAATTAGTCAGACAACTTTTTTATAAATATAATTCATATACTTCAAGGGTTTCAATATATGCATGAAAGTGTTCTACCAAGCATTTTGAATATCTATTCCTCTAATATCACTTACACTATTCATTTAAAATACTTACAAAGAAATTACTTGACTGAAGTTTTCATTTTTCTCAATACTTAGAAGTAAATTATGAGAATTAAGGTTGGTATATTTTCTTTCAAGAGAAGAAAAGGGTTTTATGGATAATTTTGGGTAACCTACTCATTTTATAATGAGGAAACAGAGTCTAAGTACATCAAAAGTAATTTTTATAAGGATCTCACTGTACATTTTTAGAAAATCAGAACTAAAAGAGTTTTCTTTTTCTATAGCAAGCCAGGGTCCTATCTCAAGTCCTACTACAGCTCTCTTAGGTTTCAAAATATTTCTTTATGACTATTTCATTCTTTTTAACTGAAAACAAAATCCAAATGCATTCAATTTCTTAAAGGGGTTGAGACTACTCAGGACTTGAGTGGTAAATTGGCAATAAAAAAGCAAGTTCTTATTTTACTTTATGATATAGGAGATACATGATTTTTCCTATAGCATAGTTAGCATATCTTCTTCATTCATTGTTTAAAAGGGAAATTTCAGTTGCTAGAGATATAGGAAAACAGGTAGGATGTTTGCTTTGCAACTGGCCAACCCAGGTTCAATTGGGATGTACCACATGGTCCCCTGACCCTGCCAGGAGTAGCCCCGTAGTACCATCCTCAGTGTGGTCCCAAAACAAACAAAAATGAAAATTTCAATTCATTATTATAAATACAATTTTAAATCAACTTATATGTAAAAATTACTTTCATGAACTTTAGAGTTTATGCACTAAAGTTTTCAAGGGAGAAGGACAGAAGCTCACTTAAACACTGTCCCATACCATCTACTAAACGTACTTTGATATTAAGCCTGAAATATGTCCTCAAATGATCATTCCTAAACAGCCTAAACAGCAAGGAAGAAATATGTCTCGGGCCAGCGTAAACAAATCCCATAATAGGTATTTCCCAAGCTTCATCTCATCCCATTCTCACAGCAATGATGGCAATTACCTCTCAGGTGTTTACAATGAGTCTCAGGGGTTATGGAACTTGCTCAAACCCATTACAGCAGCTAAAATCTCCAAATTGTCAGCGAAAGGTAGAACTGGGACTTAGCCTCGATTTATTTCAAAGTGCTATTGTGCTTAAACAAATACCACCAACCCCACCAACATATTGTCTGAACTTCAAGCATTTAATAGTTGATTCAGGTAGAGAAAAAAAACAGCTATAAATGTAAATCTGAGAAAAAAAATGAAAGTAGATTGGTAAAAATATAAAAATGCCAACAGAGGGTCAGCAATGTAGCTCACTGGAAGAGCTCATGCTTTACAGGTATTAATGGCCTTGAATTTGATCCCTGACTTTTCTAACACATTTGTGTTGATTCTGCCACTTGAAACCTATCTAGTCAGAGAGCAATTTGTACTGCATAGCACATTAGAGCAACTATATTAAGTTTCTATTCACCTGATATAGCTTTTATATTCCACAAGTACTATTTGCCAAAAGGCTTTCTAAGAACAGTACCTGTTAATATGATTGTTGTTGTATAAAGTAAATGACATGGCCACTGGTTCAATGAAGGTTAACTTGCCCCAGAGCATTATTCTTGACAAAGCAAATTTCAACATAAGGAATCTGGGTTCCTATGGCTCCCGCAGTTTGCTATGGTCATTGACTATATGCTAATCTTCCAGAAATCCAATGAGGACGTGGCCTCAGAATAGGCCTTGGCTCTCCAAATCCGGTGCAATTCATTTGTTCTTGCAACAGACATTGGCTTGTGTCGACCTCATGTCACAACTGTCAGTGATTGTGGATTGAGATTGGTTAAAAAAAAAAAAGGTCATTGTGTTCAAGTAATGTACAATCCAGTCATTGATCTTGGAAGTTGCAAAAGTGTTCCTTGCAGACAGCAGAGCAATTGAAATCATGTGAGATCTTGCCAGCTAGATGAAAAGCTGGGTTTAGTAGAAGTGTAGAGGAAGGAAAATTCTAGTCTTCCCAGAGAGCTTAATAATAGTCTAAGTACTTTATAAATAAGACAGGAACTGGGCTAGGTTGGTAGATGTGCCTGGTAAATGTGAGAAAGGATGAGGGTTTTTCAAGCAAGAAAAGCAGTTTGCATAGATGAGGGTGTATGAGAGAGCTTCGTTATATGACCAAAAAATGCATGCAAAAATGCATGAAATATTTGGAGACTCAGGTTTTGCAGCTGGTAGCAGTGGATTCTCATTGTGAGATAATAAATAACTGTTGTTTTAGTCAGGCAAACTGCAGGGAGGGATAATTTATCTCATTGCAATAGGTAAGTAATATCCTGTGAAACTCTTAATGAAGCATGATTTTCAGGGTTCCTCCCTTGCATTGGGCTTTTCTAAAACCTTGTGTGATTTTGGGGGAGGGTAAATTAACAATTTGTTGTTGCTAATTATATGCTTTTGTGAGTATGAAAACATAAACTATCCAATTTTTTAGTGTTTGGGCTATATATTCAAATTTTAATGTTAATCAGTTTTGTTTTTAATTCATTCTAAATAAGCTTTTGTAGCAAATTAATATGTGGATATCTATGTAAGAAAACACACACATTCATGTGACATTGTGTATGTGGATATATATGTAAGACTGCACTAAGAAGATGCTAAAGAGACAGGATATCATTTTGAGATTTAAATACATATCTTTACCAAACTATTCTTACATCTGTCCTACCACTCCTTCCCGGCAGTGTTTCCATGAAGAGATGTATTTCTCAACCGTCCTCAAGGTGTCTAGTCTCATCAAACAATGCGTGATTTCCTAATATTTCAAAAGTGTTGTAATGCCTTGTATTCTTCTAAACATTCAATCCAGTTCACTTTCTATCAAAATCTATCTGGTCATCTTTTGGTCCTACTCCAAAGAACCTTTCCAGAATATAGTGCTTGTGGGAAAGTCGCTTAATTCTTACAAGTCCTAGGAAATTTGTTCTCATCCTTGCCACTCACTACATTTTGCCAGAGATGCCTTCCTAGATTCTAGATATGTTGCAACTCTGCTGGGCTCTCTGAATGCACATCTCTCTAAACAAATCTGAGACACCATTCAACCTGCACATTTACTTGGCTGAAAGGCTACATCACATCCAGTAAAAGAACTTAATTAAAAGGAGTTAGTGAAAAACGGTCAGAGATTTGCGCCCAATATATCACACTTATTCCAAACAAGTATAACTCACAGCTTGCTGTCAAACTTAAAATGTTGCAATTGTTCAAAGAGAAAAAATATAACGGAAAAATCAAACCATCAGAGAGAAAAGATAGACTAATCCTCTAAACTCAAAAGAACCTGTAGGATAGTAAACCATATTCACCTTGTGAGTGGACATTTAGCTTTATCAAAATATCTATTACATTGTCAATATTATCAGTTTGAATTGAATGTGCTTCCTAGTCTTGTTTGTAGACAGTTTGTAAATACAATTTGATTTTAGATTTGTATGATCTAAATTAAAATAACCAAATATCAAATTAGATTAATTTAAATAAAAAATATAAAAGTATGAATTTATATCTACATAATCTACATTTTTATTAATTATATAATCTAAAATTAGATGAATTAAATACATTTCACATTTGTTCATATATAAATAGAGGATCTATGGGCATCTTTAAACACATAATATTGACCTAACATGTTAGAAATTTACATAAGTACAAAGCATTTACTATAACTTCCTGTATTATTTGTTTTATTTATTCAATAATTATTAATTTTATATTAATCATATATACAGAATTATTTTATAAACTTCGTAGAGCAATAGTAAGTTAGACAAGTCACAAATCTCTCCCATCTTACCTTCAATGAAAAATAAAACAAAAATAATTTTTAAAAGATAGGTTTAGAATAAGACATACACACAGAAGAAAATCAGGATGATTTGATAAGAGGCTGTAAGGTGACCTTGGCTTGGTGAGCTGAAAAAAGCTTTCTGTAAAGGCTAGCTTGAATTTAAGACTTGGGGAGAAGCTGCCCTGTGAAATGAACCAAAGTTGTAATGTTCCATGTAGAGGAAATGGGGAGCGCAATGACCTGGACAGTGCTGTGGCAGGTGGAAGATCTAGCTAGAAAAGAATAAATTGGAACGGTAAAGAGAAAAAAAATCCCACCCAGTTTGAATCTTTTAACACATTTGAAATAAATACTGAATTTACTTCCTATAAAGTAATTGGGAGAAAAGAATGGCAATGAGCTGGGAAATGGTTTGAGTAGACTAAGCTATAAAGAGTAGAGTAGGTTGAGAGATGACATCAAAAATTTAAAAAAAGTGAAAAAAATTTGAGATTAGAAATGCAATTCAGAGGTTAGAAAAAGAGTACATCAGGTAAAGGACTTGCCTTGCACACAGCCCAATCTCCACCATGCCATGATAGTTCCAAACCCTGCCAATAGAAAGAACTGAGTATTGTCAAGTGTGGCCCCAGAAAAAACTAAAACAAAATATTCAATAGTGTTTTAATAGTCTGAGCTTGATTTTTATTTCAATCAAGCAGCATAAATATAAAAAATTAATTTTGGGGGCCAGAGCAATAGCACTGTAGTAGGCATTTGCCTTATATGTAGCAAGGTGGTTCGACTCCCAGCATCCCATATGGTCCCCCAAGCCAAGAGTGATATCTGAGTGCATAGCCAGCAATAACCTCTGAGCATCACTGGGTGTGACCCCAAAACAAAAAAATTAATTTTGAATGAAAATGTAACAAAACATGGAGTAAATTATCTTGGACAGTAGAAACAATATTGTTCTTTTGTGTGGACAGTGTTTGAAATAAAAATATGCAATAAATATTTTGTGTTTGCCAGGTGGCATTTTCCTTTATTTTATTTATTTATTTATTAGCATAGGGCTAAAGTCAAAGTCTCAGAGTCTTTGTTCAATGTAAACAAGACAGACTCTACTAGAAGAAGCCAAGAATAAGGACTTGGGACAAAAGTACAGGGAAAAAAGTCATTGTGCTCAGAAAGGTTGATATACTTCTTTTGTTTGTTTTTCAAACAAATGGCAGTGCTTGGGGCTTACTTCTAGCTCTGCACTCAGGGGTAACTCCTTTTGGGCTCAGGGGACCATATGGATGCTGGAGATCAAAACTAGGACAGCAACATGCAAGGCAGGAGCCCTACCCACTGTACTATCACTCCAGCCCCACACATTATTTAGCTGTTACTTAATTCAGACTTACCAGTACTTTTGTTACTAATGAACTTAGTAATATGACCTGTTCAAACCTAACATTAAAAACTTAGACCAGCATTATTATTCATAGAATGGTATGGGTGTTTCTTCTCCAAAATATCCAATTTATACCAATTACTCACGTTTGTCTTTCAAGCCTTGAGAAAAAAATTAGAACAATGTGGCTAGCAGGTCAATCACATCTAAATAGTTTCATCTTATCTTCACAACCATCACTGATAATCATGAAAAGTCAATTTTAATGACTGGCTAGAAGTAGAATTAAGGAATAAAGACAAAATACATTTCTATTATTGTACAACTACTCAGTTTAGTCTTATTTCCTTCTATACTGCTACATTTTGCAACTCAATGCCTTTCTATTTTTGTTTTTCACAAAATGCCATACAAGGAATATTATATTTGGGGGTTGGAGGATACTACAGTAGGCAAGGTGCTTGCCTTTCATGAAGATCCAGCCTTTTTCCCTGGGACCCATATGTTTCCAGGAACCCCTTATTAGTATCTTGAGTACCACTGAATAAGGACCAAAAACAAAAATAAAAGAAATATTTTTACAGGGAACTAACATGAGTGAACATAGATCTGTGTGGCTGGATAATTGCCATCAGAGTTCCATCTGCGTAAGGCTTCTGTGATCACATAAAACTTAGGTGGATAAACACTCCAATATAGTTTAGAAAGGATGAAATCTGCTATTTCCTGTACTTATGTGATCATAAAAATAATTTAGAAAAGTAAAATAAAACTTAAAATTAGAATATTCTTGTCCAATACATGGATTCAATTATTTCAGTTTTAGTTAGTATGAAAGGAAGTACTCAAATTTGCTTAAACAATTAACAGGATGCTTAGATGTTCACCAGTTTTTCTTTGGGGCACACCCACTGACACTCAGGGGTTAGTCCTGGTTCTGCACTAAGAAATAGTCCCTCGCATGGGGGACTATATGGGATGCCAGGGATCGAACTGCATCCATCCAGGGTTAGCTGTGTGCAAGGCAAATGCCCTAGTGCTGTGCTAACCACTTGGGCCCCGATGTTGATCAGTTTTAACATTAGTTAATTAACACAGATTTTCCCCCATCTGAGCATTTGTGTTCTGCCTTCAGAATGGCTCTCCTGAGACAGTCTGAACAATATTTGAACAGTAGTCAAATATTATTACTTTACTTCCAAGTTTTAAAATAGCTTCTGTAGTATTTGACATTTACCAAGCAATGCCCAGAGGTGGAGGGACCAGCTTATGTCTCTTTCTCAAACTTAGGATCTTCCCAGAATCCTCAAAGCTGCTATGGTCTTCATATAACTAGAATTATGTACCCAGAATAATCTCCCTTTTTTTAATTAACTACAGTTGGGTCATATACTTACCTCTAAATCAGTGGTAAGGAGAATGAAAGCATCCTGATCTTATATTACTCATGATTAATTCCTGGAGATAAAGATATATTTCTCTCTTTGACTCAAAATGCTTTGGCAATTAGAAGAAAACATAGGTAACCATTATGAAGTGCTACAAAAACTGAAGCAAACCCTTTCAATGATCTAAAAATCTATCATTTTAAAAAGTATAAAATTATTTTTATCATCACTCGGGTTTGGAAATTATTGTACTATACATATAATAGCTAATAGGTTTCATGTTGAAGACAGTCCACAGATGTCAGGAACATACACCCTGTGAAAAATACCACCTGCAAAGCCCAGTGCAGAAACTATGTCTCTAACTTCAGTTCACTCCGCATACACAAAATCCACCAACTTAGACAAATCAAAACTTTATGAAAGTCACAAGTTCCCAGTACTCAGTACAAATCTTAGTAATTACATTTTTAAAATCACTGTTTTGAAACTCCCTGTCCTTCCTGAATCAACACTTCATTTAAAAACTTAAAATGAACAGAAAGTTCATATATTTAAAGTAACAAAGTGATCGTGACTATAATTTATTACTCATTAGTGGGAAAGAAAATTTTATATTAAGATGCAGAATTCAAAGGAGACTAAGTAAGGAATTAATCACATTTATAAATAATGTCAAAGAAAATTATTGTACCTTTGAATTTTGTTAAAAGCACGAAATTTATTTTAGGAAATTACTATCTTGATACTACTTAAGAACCGTAAGCAATCTATCACACAGATATATAATTTTTCTTTGCGTCAGTTACTTAATATAAGGAGTTGGGGGGCTGCTTTTGTCTTTGTTACATTTGGGGGCCACACCCAATGTTGCCCAAGAGCTTACTGCTGGCTCAAAATTTAGGAATAATATCTGATGGACTATGGAGACCACATGGGATACCTGGATCAAACTCAGGTTGGTTGCATGCAGACAAATGCCCTGCCTGCTGTTGTATCTTGCCATGCCCTACTTTAACTTAAGTTTTGCTTTATATATGTTGGCTTGACCCTTTGCTTTATTGGAATAGCAAAGAAAATCAAAGAAAAGAAGTTGGTAGAGCCTATGATAAAACCAATAAGCCATAATCATTTCAAACACCTTAGATAAAATCCTATCTCTACTAACAACCAGTGTTACGATCCTACTATAGTGAAGTAACTTCAATGTTTTATACCTGTATCATAAAGTATATATGAAAAGTACATATAGAATTATTCATGTCCGTGCTTAACTTCACACCCAGCATGTAGAAAACACACTATAAGCACTAGTATCAGGGCACTTGAGCATTTGGGTAGTCTGTAGACATTTGTGTAACCAACTGATGGAAGTTCATGACTGCTATATACCAGGCATTTGTCCCAACATCCATTTCCTCCTTAATTGAAATAAAAAGAAAATGATATTGAATATTTTGTGTCAGAATCACTACGGATTCACAGATTCTCCCTATTTTTTTTTTTTTTAGTTTTGGCGATGCTCAGGATTATTCCTGGCTATGCCTCAGAAATCTCTCCTGGCTTGGGGACCATATGGGATGCTGGGGTTCAAACCTAGGCTAGCTAGGGTTCAAGTTCAAAGCCCAGTGATGCTTAGGGGTTATTCCTGGCTATGCCTCAGAAATAGCTCCTGGATTGGGGGGACCATATGGAATGCCAGGGTTCAAACCTAGGCTAGTTAGGGTTCAAGTCCTAGGCTAGCGCGGGTAAGACAGACGCCTTACTGCTTGTGCCACTGCTCTTGTCTCGACAGTATATTTTTTCATGTATTTTCTTCTTCTCTTCACTCTCTCCAATTGCCAGAGTTTTGATCTCCCCTACCTCAATTTATCCCTAAGAATTTCATTACCAATTAAAACTTAAAGAGAGATGCATCCCTGGTCTAAATTCAGGACAAGTTACTATGTATGTTTGCAAATGGATGTTCTGGTTTTGTAGCTGAAGGGGAGGTGAATTTTTATTTGTTATTTTTAATTTATTTTTCTGTTTGTTCTTCCTTTCACAATGACAAGGTAAAAGGGTGAGATAACAAGTGGGGAAAGAGAGAAGGTAATTTTGAAAAGAGAGAAAAAGAAACTATTGATTGAATAATAGGATCACTGTTTAGACTGTGCTTCTCCAACTAAGAATCAATTCACCTTTCCCCACTCAAAACATAGCCATAATCTATAAATACAAAGTTTTTTTAAAATTATCCTGGCCCCTACACAACCTGAGAGATTTATAAATAGCTTTGGCACTTTTTGTATTCATAGGAGCTGTGGAAAGAGTCAATGGGAAGATTTGACTTGAGCTATCCAATGTAGTAGCATCTGCCTCATATACTATTTGTGAAAAACAAGATGTTTCCAGGCATGTCCAAAAGTCCTTTGACAAAAGTCACCCATGGTGTATAAAGTATCCTCAGAAAGCAGTTATAAGACAAAGCAGAAGAAACTGAAATACAAATTATCAATAGGTTTTCAAATTTCCATAAATGGTAAAGACATTTATGGTAAAGGTAAAGATGCCATGTTTTCAGGATTTATTTTTACCCTCTACTTTTTATTTTGTGCTTTAGTTCTCATTTTTAATTCTCTTTTTCCATTTATTTATTTTTAATGTACTAATTCCAGACACCATGGTTTACAGAGTTGTTCCTAATAGTTATTTCTTGCATTCAATATTCCAACATCAATCCCACCAGCAGTGTAACATTCCCTTCATCCTTTACACCAGTTTTACAACTTCCCTGAAATATGCTTTTCATCAGGTATAAATAATTTACTTAATAATGCTTGAAACAATTAAATGATAATGGAATTACTCAAAAAACTTCATTAAAAGAATATTTGTGAAAAATCAACATATCTCCCAATGGTGTGATTATGTCATTGTCTGAAGGTCTACTAAGCTGTTGGTTGCTAGTGAAACATTCTGTTGTTAGTTCTGGTCATTGAGCTTTCATGGCTTTTATGATAATTTCACAGCTAATTTGGTATATTCCTACTGGGAAGTCAGTATTAAAATTTGGGGGTGTCTCAAAATCATGACTTTTAGGAACTATGAAACTGGGCTGATGAGCTCAAGTGGTTACATCAGAGGTTCATTTTTTAGGTGTGACTTCTAGGACTTCTGGAAGTATAGAAAATGAGAGCTTGGGTTGCAGTGGGGCTCACTACAAATTATCCTTAAAGATGTCAGTCACATCACATCCAGCATACCTGGAGTATTTTGGTGACTAGGAATCTCTTCAGAGATTAGTGGGAAACAGTAAAGCTGCGTCATTGGAGTGGTGGCTACTGTAGGGCAGGTCTGTATCTATAGCCTCTGAGATTTCAGTCAGGCTGGGGTTAGTAGAGACACTTGCCCCAACTCCTCCCAAAGGATACCAGTGTTTTCAGCATAAAGGCTGGTATGTCCATGAGAACTTGTAGTTGGTTGTGCCTCTCTTTCGAATGCTAGGTGAGTCTATGGTATTGGAGGCTTTGGATCATGGACTTCTGAAATATTTGTCTATTTATAATTATTTTATTTAAACACCATGACTTACATAGTTGCTCATAATAGATTTGTTTCTCTCATTCCATGCCCCAACACCAATATCACCACCAATGTAAATTTCCCACAACTATTGTTGCTTGATTTCTACCCACTCCCAAGACTTACCCTTTGATAGGCACAAAATAATAGATTTTAGTTTTTGGTTTTGGGGCCACATCCGGTAATGCTCAGGGGTTACTCCTGGCTATGAACTCATGAATCGCTTGGGAAAACCATATGGGACACCTGAGGATCAAACCACAGTCCATCCTAGGTCATCCAAATGATGGCAAATACCCTACCACTTGTGCCACTGCTACAACCCCAAAATAATAGATTTTATATTGCTTGCTTAGAGGTAAGTGGTAAATGAATTATTTTTTATGTAAGCAAAAGAAAATGTGTGAAAATTACTACATGTCAGAATGAGATCACTAAGTCATTGTCAGAATGTTTACTGCTATTTATTTATTTATTTATTTATTTATTTATTTATTATAATCTAGCAATAAGTATTGCCACTTTGACATCTAACTTGCTGTTACTACTAGGGTGACAGTATGGAAAAATTTGTAGGTGTGACATGTTTATATGGTCCAGGAATTGCAATCTCTATGGCTGATATGAAAGCAGCTGCCAGACATTCCAGAAGTAGAAGGTGGGGTAGAGTGCTTGCACTCATTTGAACAATGCCCTGCTTTAGTTGTCTAAAAATCATCTGTTAGGCATATCATATTTTATTAATAAATAATTAATGAGGTACCAGCATTACTCTCCACACTTTCATTCTGTAGATTCTATTTCTCCATTGCAATAAACAGAAAGAACCTATTTCACAACAGGTTCAGTTGAAACTAAAGTGATGTGAGTGTGTGTGTGTGTGTGTGTGTGTGTGTGTGTGTGTGTGTGTGTGTGTGTGTGTGTGTGTACACATTGGCTTCTTATTTGAAGTTTCCCAGGTTATTTTGAAATTACTGATAACAGGCCAGAGAGACAACACAGCTCCTTTATATGCTTCAGACATTCAGATTTTTACTCAGAAAATATTTGCATTTTCCTCTTTCATTGGTAGGCCTAGAGATATGGTAAACAAAGTATATCTGACAAAGCCTGGTTAAAAAATGTCATTAAGTAAAAGCTCTTGCTATTATTATAGTTATTATCATCACTAATTCATTGCAGAAAATTTGTGTATTGTACTAAATTGACCCCAAAATAGCAAGGCATTATCCATGTATTCTTCCATTCATTGATCTTGAATCACCAGAATGTTTGAATAATTTTATAAAGAATAAAAAAGGCCTGGACAGGGAAGCTATATCTATATCTCTATAAACACACACAAAAACCGCATAGTGATCATTTACGACTTTCTTTTCTAGATCTCTTGTTTTCTGAACCTGTGTATATTAGATGACCATCTACTGAAGTATTAAAACCACAATATCCTCTAAGCCATTTCAGTGAATTACTATAGAATTTAAATTGGAGCTTTAAAAATCAATAATCAAGTCACCAAACATATAAGTTAGCTATCACGACTTGATTATTTCTATGCATGGCAAATAACTTGGATTTAAATATTTATGATTTTTGCAACCAGTGCAGGAATGTAGTCTTTTTTGTCATGTACTGAATGAAAATAATCAATGGAAAATAATGCCTCCCATCAACCTCCAGTCAAAATGAAAATGTTGAATAGCTTAACTGCAGACACAGCAGATCTTCCTACAAAGATCAATCTTTCAACATGAACCTAAGCTTATAAATATAAAGCAACCCATTCTGTCCTGTGGAGCAGTGAGGATGTCTCTGCTCCATATCTATGAATCTGTGAAACAGTCTCCATTTTGAATAGTCTATCAGCTTTCAAGTCTACTGCAAATGGATGATGAAGTCGATTGAATCCTCTCACAAGCTGATACTTCTTGCTTCTAAATTTACTTGGCCCAAAATATTCATTACACATGTACTGAATACTTATGTTCTCATGTTTCCTGGAGTTCATGGGAAAAAGTTACAAAACTACACAGAGGTGTATAGGAAATTCTGTATAATAACCTTAGCCACTAAAAGGTTAAGCTTAGATTATATATGCAACTTTGGGAAAATGGTACAAGAAAAGGGTGGAGGATAGTAAAATATAGTTGGTAGCATTGATTATTCTTAAATGGCAGTTATAACAGCAGCTTCAGTAAATAAGAGTTTAAAAACCATAAGCTGTAATAAAGTAATTAATGAATATGGTATATAGAGAAATATTAAAAATGATTTGTGCTGACTCACATAAGACACTGCAAGTTTAATTGGGAAAGGGGGTATGCCAGATTAGTATTTTAAAAGACATTCTCTGGCAACAGCATAAAAAGGGTAAACAAAAATTAGGAGAAAAGAATAATAGTTGAATTTATATAGATCAGCTGTATCCAAAGGAAGAGTATAAAGGTACTAGAATAAAGTAAATAGAGGAAATATATTTACAAGTTTCTAAAGGGTAAATTCAACGAACCTTACTGAATCCGTTGGTTCAGGGAGAGGAAGAAGTGACTGATGATATTATGATTACTGATGTGGAAGACACAGCGACTGAAATGACTCATTTGGATAATTTAGCAGAAGTAGACAGAGATGACTAGAATAAAAATAATTTGAGGTATGTTAAGTTTGAAGTGCCATTTTAAATGTGGCCATGAGGAATTTAAATAAAGTCCAAAGTTCAGAAAAGTGACAGGAGTTGAAGATAAAGCTATTTTATTCACTTTTTATGAAATATATTATATATACAAATATCAATCAAAATAAATGACTACATTCATAAATTTCACCTGTAAATTAAATGTATTATGAATAAATAGAAAATTTCCATATTTCTTAAAAGACATCAGAATTTCCTCATTACAAAACGTTCTCTCCCAACCATATCACTGTCTTCCTACCTTACGTTTCTTTATATTTTCAATAACCTAATTAAAATATTAACCACTCCAATTTAGTTCTACATATCTAGACCTTTATCAACTTAATATGAATACAATTGATGATATGAGGTGCCTCCTTTGCATCTTAGATATTAGAGTTTTCTCTGTCTATCTACACAATATACCCATGTTACATACTAGAAACTGCTATTGCTCATTTTCACAGAATATATCATTTACATACACAAATTATTGATGATTCTTAGAGTTATTTCAAGTTTATTGCTATCAGGAATAAAAGTTGTGAACACACTTGTACATATCAACTAGTAGCTGTAAACATACATTTCTTCTGTTTATTAAATAACTTGGAATGAGTTTAATAAGATAGTATTCTCAACTTTAGCTAAAGATATCAAACTATGTTCTCAGTAGTAATAGAACCAACTTATACACCCATCAAACATTTTATGTTTTTTAATTTAAATCTTTAGTTTTTAATATGCACATTTTGTTTTTATTTATGTGGTCTTCTGTTTTTCTTTGATTCTTTGAAAATTTGGAGAAATGTAATTTTATATAAAATAGAGTTTAGGTAGCATAGTTACAAAAGTGTTAGCATTTTTGGTGTTTCTTGCCAAACTTATTGCACTCCATTACCATCAAGGGGTCAGAGATATTATCACTGTACTAAACCACCTCTAAGTGGCCTGACATCAATGAACTGACATCAAAGAACTTAAGTTTGAATATTTTATGCACACTCTGTTTTATTTTCTAAAGGCTAATGTTTCCTGTGTTTTTTTTAATATCCTATTTAAAACCAGAACATAATCTTCTATTTTGGAAAAAAAATGGGGTAAGAGAAAAACTGTACAATGTGTATTTCACCTGCTTTGCATAAAGTGGAACCAGATACAATCTCCAGCGCCACAAATGGCTCTAATTTTGCTTTCACATTTAGTTCTCCAATTCACTTGAAATTTAATTTAAATATTGTTTGAGGCTAGTAACAAGATTGTTTGTTTCTGTATAGAGATCCCATTGTTATCACACCATAAATGAAGTTCTTGTGTATGTCTGTCAACTTCTGTGATTTCTCATCTGCTGCATTTGACAATATGGCTGCCCTATAGCCACTGTCTAGCTGTTCCTTAAGCTTACAATAACTTTAAAACAAGTCAATATTTTGTGACACACGTTCTGTCACTTTTTCAAATATATATAGGTTAAGAGGGTTCTTTATAATTTATAAAAATAGAAAAATATGCTCACAGTCACATATCTTTGGCTTCGCTCTTTTAGATGTATTTCTTAATTGTATATAACAACTACCTTCTTTGTGGTATTATACTCAAAAAGTTACCTTTAACTTATTACCTTTATTTCAATCTCTCTAAAGTCTCTTTTAATAAATGTATCTGATTTTAAATTTAGACTTGCTAAATAAAATATCATAGCATTAATAAATAATGTTCATCTTACTTCCTTATTTTTATAATAAGTTTTAAGTGGTTCTTGATTTACTAAACCTCTAAAGACTAAATAGAAGTGGTTAGAGTGCGCATTATCATAACTAATCTGGATTTCCTTTCTTACTGCATACTCAGTCTTAAAATAATTTGACTATATAAATATATCAGAAAAGATAGGGGGCTGAGAAGAAAAAAACAAAGGTCTAATATACATGTTTTATACGCAGGAGGCCTGGATTTGAAGGACAAGATACTATCTCAAAACTCGATGGTATCCCAGGCACCTCTGGGAGCAGCTCCAGGCAACAAAGTATAAATAGGCCCTAATTCTACTGAGTGTGTGGCCCAAAAATCAAACAGTAACAACAAAATGTGACACCATTCATGACATCATTCCCAAATTAAATGTTTCAAATTTGCAAATTTGTGAGTAATATTGACCTTCAATATCCTTTATATCAATACCCTTGTTCAATTTTTAATTGATAAGTGGAACTAAATTTTTTTGAAATTTCACCCATATTATTAATAAGAACTTTTACTTCAGTCCATTCTTTTTTTCTAATATTTTATTTTAACACCTTGATTACATACATAATTGTGTTTGGGTTTCAGTCATGTAAAGAACACCACCCATCATCAGTGCAACGCTCCCATCACCATTGTTCCAAGTCTCCCTCCTCCCCACCCACCCCCTACCTGTACTCTAGACAGGCTCTCCATTTCCCTCATACATTCTCATTATTAGGAGAGTTCAAAATGTAGTTATTTCTCTAACTAAACTCATCACTCTTTGTGGTGAGCTTCATGTGGCAAGCTGGAACTTCCAGCTCTTTTCTCTTTTGTGTCTGAAATCTCTTTCATTTTTCTTAAAACCCATAGATGAGTGATACCATTCTGCGTTTTTCTCTCTCTCTCTAACTTATTTCACTCAGCATGATAGATTCCATGTACATCCATGTGTAGGAAAATTTCATGACTTCATCTCTTCTGACAGCTGCATAATATTCCATTGTGTATATTACCACAGTTTCTTTAGTCATTCGTCTGTTGAAGGGCATCTTGGTTGTTTCCAGAGTCTTGCTATGGTAAATAGTGATGCAATGAATATAGGTGTAAGGAAGGGGTTTTTGTATTGTATTTTTGTGTTCCTAGGGTAAAGTCCTAGGAGTGGTATAGCTGGCTCGTATGGGAGCTCGATTTCCAGTTTTTGGAGGAATCTCCATATTGCTTCCCATAAAGGTTGAACTACACGGCATTCCCACCAGCAGTGGATAAGAGTTCCTTTCTCTCCACATCCCCGCCAACACTGTTTGTTCTCGTTCTTTGTGATGTGTGCCATTCTCTGTGGTGTGAGGTGGTACCTCATAGTTGTTTTGATTTGCATCTCCCTGATGATTAGTGATATGGAGCATTTTTTCATGTGTATTTTGGCCATTTGTATTTCTTCTTAGTCAAAGTGTCTGTCCATTTTTTCTCCCCATTTTTTGATGGGATTAGATGTTTATTTCTTGTAAAGTTCTGTCAGCGCCTTGTATATTTTTGAAATTAGCCCCTTATCTGATGGGTATTGGGTGAATAGTTTCTCCCACTCAGTGGGAGGCACTTGTATCCTGGGCGCTATTTCCTTTGAGGTGCAAAAGCTTCTCAGTTTAATATATTCTCATCTGTTAATCTCTGCTTTCACCTGCTTGGAGAGTGCATTTTCCTCCTTGAATATGCTTGTAGTCTCAATGTCTTGGAGTGTTTTGCCTACATGTTGTTCCATGTATTTTATGGTTTCAGGTCTGATATCAAGGTCTTTCATCCATTTGGATTTCATCTTCGAACATGATGTTAGCTGGGAGTCTAAGTTCAATTTTTTGCAAGTGGCTAGCCAGTTGTGCCAACACCACTTGTTGAAGAGGCTTTCTTTGCTCCATTTAGGATTTCTTGCTCCTTTATCGAAAATTAGGTGACTGTATGTCTGGGGAACACTTTCTGAGTATTCAAGCCTATTCCACTGATCTGAGGGCCTGTGCTTATTCCAATACCATGCTGTTTTG
>PVKC010008944.1:0-27471 GCA_004027635.1 Crocidura indochinensis
AAGTGGATCAAACATTTATGAAGTTTATCTGGAACAATAAACACCCTAGAATAGCTAAAGCACTCCTAGGGAAAAGGAAAATGGGAGGCATTACTTTGCCCAACTTTAAACTGTACTACAAAGCAATAGTTATCAAAACAGCATGGTATTGAAATAAAGACAGACCTTCAGATCAGTGGAATAGGCTTGAATTCTCAGACATTGTCCCCCAGACATACAAGTACCTAATTTTTGACAAAGGAGCAAGAAATCCTAAGTGGAGTAGGGAAAACCTCTTCAACAAGTGGTGCTGGCAGAACTGGTTAGCCACTTGCAAAAAAAAGCGAACATAGACCCCCAGTTAAGATCATGTATGAAGGTAAAATCCAAATGGATTAAAGACCCCGATATCAGACCTGATACCATAAGGTATATAGAACAACACTTCGGTAAAACACTCCATGACATTGAGATGAAAGGCATCTTCAAGGAGAAAACTGCACTTTCCAAACAAGTGGAAGCAGAGATCAACAGATGGGAATACATTAAACTGAGAAGCTTCTGCACCTCAAAAGAAATAGTGCCCAGGATGCAAGAGTCACCCACCGAGTGGGAGAAACTATTCACCCAACACCCATTAGATAAAGGGCTAATATCCAAAATATACAAGGCACTGACAGAACTTTACAAGAAAAAAACATCTAATCCCATAAAAAATGTGGAGAAAAAATGAACAGACACTTTGATAAAAAAAGAAATGCAAGTGGCCAAAAGGCACATAAAAAAATGCTCCTCATCACTAATCTTGAGGGAGATGCAAATCGAAACAACTATGAGGTACCACCTCACACCACAGAGATTGGCAGACATCACAAAGAATGAGGAAAATCAGTGCTGGCAGGCATGTGGAGAGAAAGGAACTCTTATCCACTGTTGGTGGGAATGCCGTCTAGTTCAACCTCTATGGAAAGCGATATGGAGATTTCTCCAAAACCTGGAAATTGAGCTCCCATTCGACCCAGCTATTCCACTCCTAGGGATATATCCTAAGAACACAAGAATACAATACAAAAATCCCTTCCTCACACCTATATTTATTGCAGCTCTATTCACAATAGTCAGGCTCTGGAAACAACCAAGATGCCCTTCAACAGACAAATGGCTAAAGAAACTGTGGTACATATACACAATGGAATATTATGCAGCCGTCAGGAGAGATGAAGTCATGAAATTTTCCTATATATAGACGTACATGGAATCTACCATGCTGAGTGAAATAAGTCAGAGGGAGAGAGAGAGACGCAGAATTGTCTCACTCATCTATGGATTCTGAGAAAAACAAAAGTTATTTTTGCATCAATCCTCAGAGACAATGCGAGGAGGGCTGAAACTTCCAGCTCACTTCATGAAGCTCACCACAAAGAGTGATGAGTGCAGTTATAGAAACAACTACACAGAGAACTACCCTAATCATGTGAAGGAATGAAGGAACTGGAAAACCTGTCTGGAGTACAGGTGCGGGTGGGTTGGGAGGGAGAGAGATTTGGGACATTGGTGGTGGGAATGTTTCACTGGTGAAGGGGGTGTTCCAAAGAATAAAAAATATTAAAATAAAAGAAAAAAAGAAGAAGAAAAAAATGCAAGTGGACATTTTTGCTTGTCAGACACAGAAACACATTTGCATTGTATAGATATAGTTTTTACCTATATATTCAGTTCCTGTTTATAGTTTTTTCAAGAAATTAAAATATATGTAATGATTATATTTTTCTTTATTTTACCTCCTAGTTTCTCGTACTCATATTTTATTCTGACTTTTCGATTAAAAGTGACTTCATGGTTGCTTTATAATTTACATTATTTTAACTATTAATTATGATGTTCAAAGATCTGGTTGTTTATTATCAACCTAAATATATATTTTATGTGCAAATTGAATGATTAAAAATGATCACAGGTAAACAAATTTTTTATTAGGGCCAGAAAACTGTAGACTTGGGGAAAGTCAGCAAGATGACAGAGAGGTTCTCTAAAGAATCTGTTCTGCCTTTCGATTTTTTTCTCCCTTGTTTGGTTTCCATGGGAATTGGTGATGTGCATGGTGTGTGTATATGTGTGTATGAGCTATTCAGGAGTGTGTTTCCAGGAAAAAAAGACCTAGGTAAGGATAAACATCCTGAGTAAATGCTGATTTGTACAAAGTCCCAGAAGGCAACTAGGTACAATTTGGGTCTACAGGGCTGAAGAGAAGTAACACTAATAAATTAGAACAAAGCTCAAGACAAAGCTTGAGTAACATTTCTGTATTTTCATACATTTGGAAAATTGATTTTTTTCTTTTGCTAGTACAAGAATGCTTTGGCTATCTGTGATTAATTAAAGGCTTCTGAGCTCTTTTGTGACAAATGTGACTTCTGAGAAATACACTATCTAATAAACCAGGAGATTCTCAAAAAAAATCTCTGATAGTCCTTATTATTCATATCCTGCTTGGGCACAAAATGTTAGGAAGAAAGGTTTCAACTAATGGTTTATACCAGTTTCCAGGGTTATGAGGTTAGGGGGTTTGATCAGAGAGAGATGGCTAAAGATTTAGAATGAATTTAGGACATCTTGCTATTGCTTACAAAATGCTGTTGTCTGTAGTTATAGAAATGGGAGTTTGTGTTACTTAAGAAGGGCAGCCTTAAAGAAGCTTTTATTCTTCAAGTGCTAATTTAAGCACAGCGTGGTTGCCCAAGTGTAAATACAGATTTAGTGTGTACTCTACCCTACTCAGTATACAATCCTGTTGCTGCAAAAGTCACTTTGTCTTCAATCTCACATTGCTAGATAAAGGCAAGAATGATCAGTTCTACAGTTTTTATTTACTTTGGGGCGAGGTATTCTTTGCCATGGGCATTAAACTCTATGATTATAACTGATTCTTTTTTTTTTTTTTTTTGGTTTTTGGGTCACACCCGGCAGTGCTCAGGGGTTACTCCTGGCTCCATGCTCAGAAATTGCTCCTGGCAGGCACGGGGGACCATATGGGGCACCGGGATTCGAACTGATGACCTTTTGCATGAAAGGCAAATGCCTTACCTCCATGCTATCTCCCGGGCCCCCTATAACTGATTCTTTAAACTGCTGCTCATGTTGTATATAAAGGCCTCTTATGTGATCCATGATTTTATATGATTTTCTCTAGAAATCCCTGAGGTAGGCATGTTTTTTTCTTTCCTTTTGTCTTTTTCTCTTCTGCAAATGTGGAAACAGCACATGATAGAAAGAGCAAACATGAGCTAGGCATCATAGTGATTAGCTATATGGGTAAAGGAACCAGAGAGAACCAAGTTTAAACTCAAGATTCATCCCTTCTATAATGTGACCTTGTGCAAGGTATTTTTTCTGTCCTTTCCTATAATACAGAATTGTGATTTCTAGACAGGAGTTATTATAAGAGGTAAAATAAAGCAGTTTAAGCACTCAGTGAAATGCGTAGCCCATAGAAAACCTTTGGACAATGTAGAAACTCAACATTAAATGTGTAAGGATAGAGATAGTGTTTGAACAGCTAGAGTTGAACTCTAGGTAGGAACAGAGTATTTTTTGTGTACCAGACAGCATATTTCAAGACTCTCTTGGAAAAGTAAATCTTATCTATTGGAATAATCTAATTTCCCTTCTATAAAAGACATACATTTGAAATAGACTGATTCTACCAAAATGGGTAGAATGGGTAGAATAACTAACAAAATGGGTAGTTATTTTAAGAAGAAAAAAAAAGAATGTAAAAGGGAGCAAGCACTTCTAATCCCTATGTGGCAAGTTTACACGACCTTTATCAGAAGACATTTGCTCATTACAAAAAAAAGGAGCAACTGGGGCCGGAGAGATAGCACAGAGGCGTTTGTCTTGCAAGCAGCTGTTCCAGGACCTAAGATGGTTGGTTTGAATCCCGGTGTCCCATATGCCCCCCCCCCCCCCGTGCCTGCCAGGAGCTGTTTCTGAGCAGATAGCCAGGAGTAACCGTTGAGCATCGCCAGGTGTGACCCAAAAACCAAAAAAAAGGAGCAAAAATATTAAAATGTTGATCACTTGCCCAAGATCATGCATCTGGTATGGAGTAGGGGACACCTGGATTGTCTTTTTATTATTATGACCAAAAGGTGACAAAAAAAGTATCTCCACTTTTGGGGGAGGCAAATTTGGGAATGAGGAGGTGTAGGCTAGATTTGGTTTGACTGCCTGCTTAAGAATTTTTTTCTCAGTCTGATTGCCTAAATTATTTTGGAGTTGCCATGTCATTTCAGTCCCCCCCTTAGAGAACCCTGAAATATGTGGAAAGGAAAAAAATACAACACCCAAGAAATCTATTATTGGCTCTCGCCCTCAATTTGCTATTATGACGTCCATCCTGCAAAATGTTTATACCCTTATAAGGTTCTCAGCATCAGTTTATCTGTGTTATCTCTCAGTAGATGATACAAAATGCAATTTTGGTAGCATACGGCAGAGAGAAGTGGGAGAGTTTCTTGGCTGGGGAATGAGAGAGAAATAAAAAAGGGCCTACTATGCTGAGTCACTGAGGCAAAGCAGCTTACTATGGACCACATTCAGGCTTGAGCCAAGAAGCAGCAGCGAGTCACATACTGGTTGGGGCGGCTGAGATGTTCCTCTTTGGGAACGCATCTTCTGCGAAACTGGAGCCAGAAAAAAGGGGGAAAAACGCCAACATCCTGAACATTTTAAGTTCATCAGTTATATTTTTACACAGTTAAATCAAGCGCAAAGGAAAAAAAAAAAGAAAGTCATGTTTCTACCAGCTTTCCTCGAGCCTCCCCCAACACAGCCGGATGCCTTAATTCTCTTCTCTTTGTCATCATAATAATTCAGCTAGCATTAGTGAAAATTGTTATAGACCAGGCACTAGGCAGGCAGCATTATAGGGGTGTATCTCATTTCGACCATGTTAAAATACCATTGGTTAGGTTATCATCATTCCCGTTTCAGAAATGAGGAAAATGATGTACAGAGAAGTTGAATAATTTGACCAAGTTTAAGAGCTAGAGAAAATGGAAGAAGCAAATTAGAGTTTGACTCCAGTGATGGACTCATTAATTGCTATGGATTAGTACTATACCAATTTCAATGTAACCAGAAATCTTTCAGTTTAGTTTAATTTACTATCAGGATCACTTGGTGAGCATGAAGCAAAGCAAAATAAAACCTACAGATATCTAGTCTCCCTTTAGAACATTTTCTAATTCAACTTTAAGTTGAATCCTAGAAATTTTATATTTGAGTTTGCCTAAGGTGATTTATGTATTTATTTATTTATTTATTTTTGGTTTTGGGGTCATACCTGGCAGCACTCAGGGCTTACTCCTGAGTCTATGCTCAGAAATTGCTCCTGGCAGGCTCAGGAGACCATACAGGATGCTGGGATTCAAACCATCAACCTTCTGCATGCAAGGCAAATGCCTTACCTCCATGCTATCTCTCTGGCCCCGGTGATTTATTTTTTAATTAATATCTTTATTTAACCACCATGATTATAAACATGTTTTTAGTTGTATTTCAGTTATAAAAATGAGCATCCCTCCATTCCCACCAGCAATGCCTCTTATCTCCCTCCTCCCTCACTCCCTGCCTGTATTCGAGACAGGCATTCTATTTCTCTCATTCCCTACCATGAAGACATAATTTGGAAGCATAAGTCTGTCCCTTTCAAACATTGTTTATAAGGATTGAAAGATGATAGAACTAATTGCAACAATGCTAACTAAATTTACGAGGCCTTTAATTCTCAATTAATGGAACTTCAGAGAGGTTGAGAATCATGTGTCTAATTGAAGCTAATTTTAGAAAAAGTGAGAAGAATTATGAAGAGTATGGACAAAGGAATGAGTGCTCTATTAAGACTTAAAAATGCCAGGGCCGGAGAGATAACATAGAGGTAAAGTAAAGTAAAACGGCTTTTAAGATGGTGATGGATGATGATGAGGAAGGCCATGGCTTGCCATCCCAGGCCACGTGGCTTCAGCCCTCACTAACCGGCGGGTCAGCATCTTCAGATGGTCGCGGGCAAGACTCAGACTTACTCACAGGCAGGCTTCATGAGAGATAACATCTTTATTCAGTCCTAGCCATCATATGTTGCTCCTACCATTTAAGTCAGCCCTGTATCTTTTATTATCCATGTCACCTCTAACCTACATCTTGGTCAAAATCCAAAGAAGCAGGCAAAGGCCAAAGGGCAAAAAGGGCGAATCCAAAAGGGGCAGATATCCAGAAATCACAGACCTATATACCTTTTCAAGACCCCTCCCAGGAGATGGGCAGAGTCTGCAGGTAAGGTATCCAGTTCCCAAAGACTCGCCCAGATATGAGCAGGGCTCAGGTAATTATCTATAGCCAGGGGGTGAGGCAACAGTAAGGCATTTACCTTGCATCGAATCCAGGCATCCCATATGGTCCCCGGAGCCTGCCAGGAGCGATTTCTGAGCATAGGCCCAGGAGTAACCCCTGACCACTGCTCCAGAAACCGAAAAAAAAAAAAAAGACTTGAAAATGTCCCTATCTTAAAGAGTTCACCAGTTTTTCAGGAGGAAGTGCCAGAAGTTGAGCTCTACTGGAACATGAAAGTCAGATATAAAAGAACCACTTGTGGGAGCCGGGCGGTGGCACTGGAGGTAAGGTGCCTGCCTTGCCTGGGCTAGCCTAGGACGGTTTGATCCCCCGGTTTCCCATATGGTCCCCCAAGTCAGGAGCAACTTCTGAGCGCATAGCCAGAAGTAACCCCTGAGCGTCACCGGGTGTGGCCCAAAAACCAAAAAAAAAAAAAAAAAAAAAAAGAACCACTTGTGGAGAGCCTTAACCATTTTGTTGGCTATGCAGAATATGATCGGCCTTTCCATATTTGAGGATCATATCTTCATATAAATGTAGATGTGGAAGAGACATACTTATTCTTCTCATCTCTGAGAGCTGGTGCAATTGACCAGCTAACATAGATTTATTAAAGAGACCAAAGTCAGTTATTCTAATCTCTTGGGTGATTTTGGGTGACCAGGGTCTAGAGGAGCCAAAGTAGTAAAGCAGAGATTGTGTTCAGTGTAGAAGCAGAATTTCCTGGGTTGTGCCATGGGTTATGAATATAGCCAATCAGTATCTCTTACCTCTTGTCTATTTCAAGGAAGAGGACACTAAGCTTTGAGCTGTATCTAGAAACCATCAATTGGTCAACATTTTTTTTTTTGCTATTTTACTTACCCAGGGTCATTCTATATCCTTTTCAAGAAAATCTTGATTTTGTGCAGCAAACATTGAAGTCTGAGGCTTCTTTGCTAGAAATCCAAAACAATTTTTATTTTGACCTATGCTGGAACATTTTCTCTAACAAAAATTCATGGAAGTAGCTGTTCTTACAGATGGTATCTTCTTTACTCTATGATTATAAGGTAGCTATGACCATCACTGCCATTTTATATGTGGAAATGGGGTGTTAGAAATAAGTCAAAACATTTGGGTTATCTGGATTCTGCTTCTCTGACACTTAAGCAAATGACTTTGGGAGACTCTTTTTTATATTTGAATTTTTGTTTTGCTTTTATTGGTAGGGAGACAATGATTGCTCACCCAAAGTTGCTATAGGAAAAACACTTGGCAAAATAGCTTACTTCTTTATGATGAGTCTGAAATAAACTTATAACCATAGTTGCCATTTAGTCTTTTAATTAATCTCATACTAATACTTATTTTATTTTATTTTATTCAAATTACCTTTCTGTTGTTTTTGTTGTTGGCTGATGGATGGAACAACCCATCTGTGGAGCCTACACATTTGGTGGTGATATGCACAGGGCTCATGCATTTTGACTGTAGCAATCACACACACACACACACACACACACACACACACACACACACATGGTTGGTCTGTGTTGAAAACACTTTGCTGCAGCTCTGGGGATTCCCAAAGTACATTGTTATTGGGATTATGCTCGTCACATGTGTGATCAGGTGGAGGATTGGACTCGTAGCATCAAGCTTGTATGACAGGAGTTTTATCATTGAGCCACTCTCTGGTTTTATCTCTAAGCCATGCTCTGCACTTTCCAAGCTGAATTTCAAAGTTATAAAAATAATGGCCTCTTGTCTCTCATCAATCCTAAATCACATTCAACTCCAAATGTAAACATTTGATAATTTTGAGCAAAATTAATTTTAACAGCATTTTGATCCATCTGTCAATAAATTATCATGTTGTCCCTGATGGAGCACTTTGTCTGAATCATGATTGTTTGATAGGAACATCTGGCTAGAGGCCTTTTTCCTGAGGAAAATGAATCAGTACTTCTGTAGTGAATTGGACATTCCCATTAAATGTGCCTGGAAATGAGAAGAACGGTGCTTTTTAAATTGCTGCTGCATGAGACCTGGCCTACTAGAAATGGTAGTTTAATAACTTAGAATACTTGTTAAAGGCGGGGCTCCAAAAGCTGTCCTTGCATGCAATGCTAGGGATTTCCTTGGCAGAGTTGGAATGTGGAGCTGTGCCAGTGATGCCAATTGGAGGAAAGGCTTTTCCAGTCATTAAAGGTCTTTCCCAGAGAAACTATTGGGGCAGCTACCTGGCTAGTCCCATGGTGCACATTTTTATTTTAAAAACTAAAGAACTAATCGATTATATTCTCCCAAGAAATGTGGTTAAATTTGACCCTTTTCTCTTTCCCTTTACGGAAAAGAGCTGAAAATAACCTGCTATTTGGAGGTTTACTAACAATTTAAAGAAGGCCTCTGACCCTTTTGGACACCTGTCAGCCTACAACACAATTTTCACATGTTTCCATACCTGTCCTCCCCCAACCCTACTTCAGAGCTCACCAGTAAGACAACTGCTTCCCTTATAGTAGCTTCCCAGAGAAAAGAATGTCATTCTTACTTAGGGTCATTACTATGGTCATATTGTCATTCTTTCTTACCTTCCATAACTTTGCCCCCACCCCAGTTATTCCTTTGTCTTAATGCTTGTGCACTTGGACACTTACACCCCTGAATAAAGTCACTGCAATTTTCTCCCCTGTTTTGGTTTTTAGTCCACATCCGGTGTCGCTTAAGGGTTATTCTTAATTCTGCACTCAGAAATCGCTCCTGGTAGGCTTGCAGGGGGTGAGGGGATATGGAATGCTAGAGATCAAACTGGGGTCTGTCCTGGGTCAGCTGTGTGCAAAGCAAATGCCCTACCACTGTGTTACCACTCTGGTCCAATTTTCTCCTTAAAAAAATCTTTTCTTGACCCTAAGTTTGATCAACTTTCCCTTTACACTTAATAATCTTCATTTTCTGCCCACTCTTTTTTTTTGTAAAATAATTTTCTTTATTCTTTATTCTTCTTCTTACAACATTTTTCCTCTGTTTTATACTCCCAACACCCCCTTGATCAATTTAATACATCACCAATTCAGATCATTTGTTCAGCTCTCTTTGACATAAAGTCTGTGGTGATCTCTTTCCTTAAAAACTCTTCTCACTTTGGAATGGGGGGGGCACTATTTTTTATTTCTCTAAAATGGTGATGCCATTTCTTTTGTTCTATTCTTCAGTTTTATTTTCTACACTATGCTTTGTTTTATACTATATATATTAATTTTTTGGAGTAGTGATCTTTTTTATCTTATATGTATATCAATTTTGGGGGAGTGGCAGAGACTACTTCCAGCTCAGTGCTCAAATGTTGTTCCTGAAGTGCTCAGAGGGACATGCAGTGCAGGTGACAGGACTTGGGTTCAAAAAAGCAAAACATATGACATTTTAGCTATTTCTCTACTACAACTCCCTTAATATTTTATGATTGGTGCTGCCAAATGTGCCAGGTGATAAGTTAGCAGTGCTTAGATGTCCCTACGGTTCTTCTGTTTTGCTTTTTTTTTTTCTTTTACATAAAATTTGCTGATTTTAGGTATGGTAATGTTCTATGATCTATTTTTTTTTAAGCAAGGTAGGATTCTAGCTTAGAAAATTAGCATTCATTCTGGCTGGTCTAAGTCTCATCTTTTACTAGTCTTTTGCTTGAAAATCAGTTATATTCAGTGAAACTAAAAGACAAATCTGCTTGAAGAACTTCTGAGTTGAATTAATTTTTCTTGTAAAAGAATTTCACAGAATGAAAACCTTTTGTCCTTCATATTGACACCTTGAACAAAGGTAATAAAAGACCTAGATTTGGAGCATCGACAGTTATCTTGATATAATGAGGCAACAAGCACTGACATTAAAAGCTAACATGGAGAATAATTGTACGCTAGAAAAGACGAAAAGATTGCCTTTGTGACATCATTGTACGCTGGACTAGCACCAAAAGCATCTCCCTTCAGAAGGACCTTTAAATTTATTGACACCAATAATAACTTAAATCATAGCTAATTGGATTTTTAAATGAGTTAAGTTCATCTAAGTATTATTGTAGGGTGCAGGTAACTTTTGATTTCCTATTTCTCCTATATTCTTCTTCAAGTAATCTTAAATTTTCAAGAATTTCAATGTTTTTCATAGCTTTGGTGTTTCTCTGTTATGTTTGGGTTGCTATAACAGAAATAAAATAGACTGTGTGGTTTAAATAATATATTTATTTTTCAGTACACAAAAAATGAGAAGCTCAAGGTACCAGCAGTTTCAGTGCCTGCTACAGCCCACACTCTGCATCCTCAATGACTTTTTTTTTACTGTGTCCTACACTTGGTGGTGGTAGGAACAGCAGTTAGAAAATGTCTTATGCCGGGGCCGGAGAGATATCATGGAGGTAAAGCTTTTGCCTTGCATGTAGAAGGATGGTGGTTCAAATCCTGGCATCCCATATGATCTCCTAGCCTGCCAGGAGTGTAGAGCCAGGAGTAACCCCTGAGTGCTGGTGGGTCTGCCCCCAAACAAAAACAAAACAAAAACAAACAAACAAAAAAGAAAATGTCTTATATCTCTAAAAGATACTCCTCCCATTCGCAATGGCTATACCTTAAGGATACCTATTCAATCCTAATTATTTTCCAAAGGTTTCTGCTCAAACTATTACATTTGGGTGTAGAGTTTAGCATGTTAATTCTGAGGTGAGATGATTCTTTCAGTCCTTAAAACTTAGAAGTAGGGGATGGAGCAGTGGTGCTAGAGGTAAGGTGTCTGCCTTATCCCCCCACGTCCTATGTGGTTCCTCAAGCCAGGAGCGATTTCTGAGCGCTTGGCAGGAATAACCCCTGAGTGTCAATGGGTGTGGCCAAAAAACAAAAACAAAACAAACAAACAAACAAAACCTTAGAAGTAAACATTTGTAGCCAAATTCTGTATAGTGATATATTGAGCAGTAAAATATTGATCTTTTACAACATGCAGGTATTGATTTAGGTGCCTTTATAGTGTTTTGCATCCTTACATTAATTCTATGAGAAATGTTTTATCATTATCATTTATAGGCGATGAACTTAACCAAAGAAAGTTAATTAGCTTGCACAAAAAAATTTGCAGTTGTTATAGGTCAAAGACCTGGCTTGAACTCCATGAATCTGATTTGCAACCTAAATTCCAAACTACTATATTGTTTTCTACTGCTGAAGAACCGAAATATTTTTTTATTTATCATGTGCTTTTCTTTTTTTTAAATAATTTTTATTGTGATCAAAAGTGAAAAATAAATATTTCACAGTAATATTTGAGGTACATAGTGACAATTAATCAGGGCCATTCCCATCACCAGGGTTGTCCTCCCTCCACCCCTCTTCCCAGCATGTGTCCCATGAACTGAAATATTAAAAAGTTTATTCTGTTATGGTTTATACTGATCCTAATTTAAGCAGCATTGGTTCATCAGCATCTGTTTATTCAGTTGTCTCCCCTGCCTTAATTCTCTCATCTCCTCACATACTGAAATAATCTCTCTTGTCTTTTCTTCTCCAGTGTGAAGAGCTTGTTATCATATAGTCTCTCATTTAATAGAGTTTGCAAACTTCTGAACTACCTGGTTATTATCTTTAACTTAGGCAAGTCTAGTTGTGTGTGTTTATTCTAAAAAGAGATGTTCCTCAATAGATAAAAGCACATTATAGTCTGAGAAATTGACTAATGCTGGGACAAATGGGATGGCCATAATCCTAAATTCCAAATAATGACACTTATCAATAATCGACTACTTTCTATGTGCCAGGCTTTATGCTGGGTTTTTTGTTGTTGTTGTTTTTGTTTTTGTTTTTGGGTCACACCCGGCAGTGCTCAGGGGTTACTCTTGGCTCCATGCTCAGAAATTGCTCCTGGCAGGCACGGGGGACCATATGGGGCACCAGGATTCGAACTGATGACCTTTTGCATGAAAGGCAAACGCCTTACCTCCATGCTATCTCCTGGGCCCCTATGCTAGGTATTTTTACTAGCACCAATGCTTCTCAAATTTTCTGCAAAACTACCCTGAAGATATAGAAATTGAATGTGTATTGCTAAAAAATGAGGTACAGACTAGGAAGCAGCTGTATGTATATTGAAAGATTTTTACCACTTTGAGTTTTAAAAATGGCAGCAGATTTTTCTTTATACTCAATAATAGATCCTGTTTGGTTTAACATAAAAATAGATTTTAAATGATTTGCCATTGAGTAAAATAGAAATGCTGGGAACATGCCTTGTATTTATGCCATGGCCTCCCATACTCCCAAGCATACTGCCAAATACTCCTAGGAATTTGCCAACCTAATCTGTGAAGTGTAACCATACAATATCTTTATTACTTACAACAACCAACTAAGGGAAGCATATTTTGGTACAGCTTAAGAAACTGGCTCAGATGAAACTCGCCCAAGTTCTAAAAGAGAGTAAGCTGAACCTAAGCTGCTCAGTCCTTTTCTGCTACATTCTGTATGACTGTATATTTGAGAATATACATATATGAATATCAATTAGAGCATATGAGAGTTTATCTCTTGAATACTTTGAGCCAGTATAATTAAATTAGCAATTTTTTTCTTTGCTCTGTGGCTAATACATAACAAACTGAATATTACATACTATACATCCCATATCCTAGTACTGACTGTGAGGGATGTGGATGGGAAGAATTTTAATTTGGGGAGTAAAATGCAGAACAACTCCTTTTGATAATATTTATTATAGTTTATCTAGGTAGATTTGACCAAGTGATGAGCATCCTTCATCAGCATTGACCTAATAGATTTGATTGATTTGTGGGCTTCCTTATGTTTTTATTAGGATTTATCCCAAAATTTTCAGTAAATTTTCTAGGAATCATCTTTAGTCTTCATTACTATGAGATATTTGTTTCTATTGAAGCAACATTAAAACATGTTGTATGTGTTTCAGAATTAGAAACCACTAAGTTTTAGTTAAACAGGTGCTTAAACTCAATTTACCCTTTCAATACTGTTAACAGAACAGCATTCTTTTGAGAACAAATCAAAACAAAATCAACACTTAATATTAGAGTGACAGTGCTCGCTTGGCAGCACATATACTAAAATTGGAACGATACAGAGAAGATTAGCATGGCCCCTGTGCAAGGATGACACGCAAATTCATGAAGCATTCCATATTTTTCCATGTGAATGAATGAGGGAACTGGAAAGCCTGTCTAGAGTACAGGTGGGAGTGGGGTGGAATGGAGGGAGATTTGGGACATTGGTGGTGGGAATGTTGCACTGGAGAAGGGGGTGTTCTTTACATGACTGAAACCTAATCACAATCATATTTGTAATCAAGATGCTTAAATAAAGATATTATAAATAAAAAAATAAAAAATATATTAGAGTGACAAATCCAGGGGCTCTATATCTACCTGTATCTTCCCAAAAGCTTCCCAAAAGAGAGATTCCTCATGACATCTTTTTGGGAGACATTATACTGGGCTGCACTTCAAATTGAGTGCCAGCTATTAAACCTGGGGATCCCATATATAAAGCATGAGTTCCAGGTCTTTGTACTCCATAACACTGACCTTCAATGCTCTTAATTGCCTTCTGGGTATCTGCTTAAATGAAGTTTCACTAGAGTTATATGGGCTTATATTCTGTTTTTTTTTTGTTGTTGTTGTTGTTTATTTTTGGGGGGGTCACACTTTGTTCAAGGCTAATTCTGGTTTAGTGCTCAAAGGCATCTTGAATTATCAGAACTTGAACCAGGTTCTCATCTAAGCAAGGCAAATGCTTTATCACTGAGTCATTTGACACCTCCTAACAAATGGGAAAGAGTAAAGTGATAGAACATACACAGCCCCACCCCAATACATACACATACACACATGAATAGGTGAATAAATAACAATTAGCTTGCAAATTTCTTGTCAGGACAGAAACAGTATTGATAAAAACCAATAGGAAACTCTTCTCCCTACTTTTACCTATAAACATTCTTTATTTTCCAAGGAGAGAGAGGAAATGAATTTGTAGCAAGAATGGGGTCCATTAACAGGATAGAAAGACACTGGGAGTGTCTCCTTAGAGTATACAAAGACAAAGAAAACAAGATCCTTTGCTTCCGCCTAATGCAACTTCCATTGCCCTAGCACAGTTACTGTAGGTCTCAAAGACTAAGCAGGGCCAGAAACTGACTAGGCCCTGGTGCTCTTATAAAATAGGTACAAGTCTTTGTTATATGAGCCTGCTGTGGCTCACATCAAAGAGTCTAGCTAGGGGCCGGGCGGTGGCGCTGGAGGTAAGGTGCCTGCGCTAACCTAGGATGGACCACGGTTTGATCCCTCGGTTCCCCATATGGTCCCCCGTGCCTGCCAGGAGCGACTTCTGAGCGAATAGCCAGGAGTAACCCCTGAGTGTCACTGGGTGTGGCCCAAAAACCAAAAACAAACAAACAAACAAAAAGAGTCTAGCTAGACCCTAATCTTTTGCAACTACCATCAAAGCCCCACATGCCCCGACATCACCTGCTTATTGCCTGGCACATCTAGTCCTGTTGGTTTTCAATTAATCCATTTGGGTCTCTGCTGTGTCTGAGCGTCTAAAGGTGCATCAAGAACAGCAGCTACACAAATAAGAATCAAGCAAGAGTTCAGCATAAAATATTTGAAGTGATACTTTTGGCTTTACTTAGACCTACCTTTCTAAGTCTTTAGCTGGGATTCAACTGAAGTAATGCACCTATCTCAAGTGCTCAGTAAGTGTTGGCTATTGGTAGTGTGTTATTAATGAATTATTTGCTTTTCCTAGAACATGAACATGAGAAATATTTTTAGGTCCTTGTGATTTTGTATATGATGTAATCAGAATCCTGAACTGTTCTACTGCTGTACTTCAGGACATATTTTTTTCTTAAACCTACCTCACTTTTCCACCTGAAAAATGAAAAGTCAGCATGGTCCTTTCTTTTCTGACTTGTATTTCATGTACTTAGTCTTTAGTAATCTAAAGAGCCATGGAAAATAAGATTTGGAGAGTAGATTTTCAACAGTTTGGTGCTAAAACTTTCCTAATTTCTGGGCTTCTTTATTTAGCAAACCATTTTAGTGGGGCTGTGGAGGACCTATGTTTGAGGCATGGGATACAGAGAAACATTTAGAAATATATGTGTTTTTTGGGGAAATTTTTTGTGTATCTATTTTAAAATAGAAGTCCAACAGAGATGGGAAATGGAAATGCTTTGTTCTTATGATCAGAAAGTTAAGCATCATAGAGTTATGACTAATTCACAGGTAATATAAGCTCCAGAGGTGAGTTTTCAGGAAATGGATTGGCATATGTGCTATTTTTACAGTATCCTTTCTTCCCTTGCTGGCCAGGACCTCAGGTGATCCTGGCTCATGGGCAGGTGGGGAATTTCCTTGAGATATTGATTGTTCTGATGGGACTTAATATTCTTTTACTCTAAGAAAGTAAGGGTCACAGAAGCCAAGGCAAAGGGTATTTGGTGGAATGAAAGATAAATTCAGAAAAACTGGATGCTTTATGATTAAATTCAGAATTCACAAATCTAGGCTCTAAATTGTTATTTTGGGTTGTGTTGGATATCCTTTCTATAGCAGAATCTGGGCAGCTTTTTTCCTTTTTTCTCTCATTGATTTATCATAGGCATCTTCACATTAGCTAAATAAACCACCAATGGCCAGGGAGATTGATCAAAGGACTGACATGCATGCCTTACATATGTGCTGAGTTCAATCCCTATTACTGTATGGCCTCCTTAGCACCTCTCAGGATGGCTCAAGTGGCCCCCGGCATTTCAAGGTCCTATCACCCATAACCCTACAAAAAAAAGTATAGAATAAATATGTTTGAATAGCCAGACAAGAACCACAAACTAGAGTCATTGATTTATATATATTTTTTCTCTTGTTAATCTTTAGAATACTCCACGAGGTGATGTTGTAGTCTCCATTTGACAGTTAAGGACACGATGGTTCAGAAAGGTTAAGAAACCTGTCAGAGTTTTAATAGCTAAAAAGTGACAGTCTGATATTTGAATTGCAATTCATCTGAATTTGGGGTCTTTCTTCTAGAAAGGCATATTCTCAGGTTAGCATTGTCTTTTTAGTCAAGTGTTGGATGATAGATTAACCTTTCAAGGAATTCATTCCATTTTTCATTTATTATTTGTTTTCTACTTCTGTTGTCATATTTGATCTTTATTAAAAACTAAATTCCAATAATTTATAAAAAAGACTAAATTCAAAAATAGTGTGTTGAATACATATCATTTAACATGTATTATGGCAGGCCCTAACTCTGTGTGTGTATGTGTGTGTGTGTGTGTGTGTGTGTGTATGCTCCAACTCTACTTCTGTCAACTCAAGTCAGAGATGACTAATTAATCATAGACCTTTTACTTTGATAAGCTGAATGCAATCTTTGAGTTCTAAAGTTTTCACTAGGAAAAACATTTTAGTGAACCTGGAACCTCTGTCATTTCTGTATAAGAAATTATACAGAAATTTCTGGTCAGAAACTACAGAACTTGACAAAGAGTCAGAAATTTCATGGTGATAAATTATAATGCACATGAGAACATCATGGGTCATTATGGAAGCTGAGAGAGAAAATAAAATTTAGGAATTATTAAAGACCTGAATTTGAATTTGTGTGTATGTGTATTTATATTATTTGTGGTCGATAAGATTTTGTCTGTAGAAAAATATATTGAAATATTAGTATATGTTTAGAACAGTATTTACCAAAATGTGTGATATTAAATCCTTAGGGGATACTAAATTGATCAGGCTGAGAAGGGATAGGAGTAGCCTTGGGAAACTGGGGACCTCTTTCTGCTTGTTTATTTATTGTTTTGTTTTGTTTTGTTTTTGTTTTTGTTTTTGGGTCCCTGCAGCGCTCAGGGGTTACTCCTGGCCCTATGCTCAGAAATTGCTCCTGGCAGGCTCGGGGGACCATATGGGATCCCGGGATTTGAACCACTGCCCTTCTGCATGCAAGGCAAACACATTACCTCCATGCTATCTCTCTGGCCCTTCTGCTTGTTTATTCAAAGGAGGCTTATCAAAGGGCTTTTTAATATTTTTTTCTTAAAAGGGGACAGTAAATTAAATAATTTTGTGAACCACTAACATTGAAGCTCTTAAAAATCATGTTAACCTATCTTTCAAAAACCTATCCTTTCAAAAAATTAAGTTCAGATATGATTTTGTATTATATTTTGGAAAAGATGTGTGCAAAAGAGAGGGATGGGATAGATTACTTTAGATTGGGCATTTGGGAAAGATTCCCTGTGAAGGCTTATTTCGGCAGAGCTCTAAACAATTTGAAGAAATCAGACATGCCTGACTCTGGTAGTAGAAGGCCCTAAGATAGAAATAATCTTAGAGTGAATATGAAGCAGAAGGAGCTACAGTGGTTGAAATTTATTAGTGAAGGTGATAGGTAAGAGTAGAGAAGTAAGTACACAGCTACTCCAATGTTGTGAGCAAAGACATGCTTTTGTTGGCTTATTTATTTATTTATTTATTTATTTATTTATTTATTTATTTATTTATTTATTTATGGTTTGTGGACTGCTCAGGGATTACTCCTGGCTCTACACTCAGAAGTCGTTCCTGGCAGGCTTGGAGGACCATATGGGATGCCAGTGATGTAACATACCTGATTGAACATAGCCTATGGAACACAGTCAGGTTGTCGGTGTGCAAGGCAAATGCCCTACCCCTGTGCTCTGGCCCCTGGTTTATGTTTGTAAAAGGTTTAATAGCCTCATTAACACTGAAAACAAGGGTCTAAGCCACAATTTTGAACTTTGTAATCTGAACAGGAAGAGGAGGGGGCAAAAAGGAAGGGATGGTGTAGGGGTATTGAAGTATGGCTACTACATTGCTGATGGGAGTTAATACTGGTGGTGGGATTAGTGCTATCTAAAAGCTCTCAGCAATTTTGTAAATCATGTTTCTTTAACTTAAGAAGTTTTTAAAAGATCATTTTAAAAATGGTATTTGTGAAACAGTCCTTCTTGCTTAGGCTAGCACTGACAGTCCTTCAACCTGGCAGCTCTGAAAATAAACAAAAAAAGATTACAAACTTTGGTTATATGCTAGAAAGAGAAGTAATTCGAATTAAATATGTGGAGTATTGAGAAAGAAGAATGAAGAATGATAAGTTCAGTGGTTGAAAAACTGGGTATATTTTTAAAAGGTTAAAAAGAGAGAATATTGGAGAGCACAATTGCTTTCTCTAGTTTCTTCTTTCCTAGAAAGATTTAATACCAAATACATCGGGGGAATTACCTTGTCATCACCCTTGTTTTCCAATTGGATTCTAGTTTACTCAGTGCAATAGGTTCTGCACCAAAAGGCACAGAAGGAAATGCTCAGAAATAAAAACGACCTTATTCCTTTCTCATGCAATGCTTGTGGAAAGTATATGGCTCTAGCATTTCTAAAGACTTATTTGGCAGACTGTATTAAAAATCATTAAAGTGTTCACACTTCATTGGACAAAAATTTAAATTCTAGGAATGGGTCCTAAGGTAAAACTCAAAGACAGGATAGTTCTATCTATTAATAATTATTTACAATAACAAATGGAAATATCTTAGATGCCTGACAATAGGCAATTATGAAGAAAATTATGACACATTCTTATAATCTTATTAGCTAACTATCACAAAAATAACATTTTAGTGGACTAATTAATCAATTGAGACAGTAAAAAAAAAACTTGTAAAACAAGCATTCTAAAATCAAGCACATTGACAATTGTAAGGTTACAGTCAATCATTGTAGCAGCTGGTGCTAAAATTTCCTTGGATCAACAGTACAAGCATGTGGAAGTTGTGCTTTCGTAGGTGTCTATTGTAAGGATAAGACTTGTGGGAGTATATTTAAGAACTTTTCTGCTTTAGGAAGAATTTCATCTATTCTGAGTATTGAAGGTCTTTTTTTTTTTTTGACTGAGGAGAAGATAAAGGAACTTTGCAAGTCTATAGGCTAGGACTGTATTGCTTTTGCATCAGTGAGAGAAGGCAGTTAGCAAGACAGGTTTCTTTGTGCAAAAGGAGAGAGTGGGCTGAGACAGGTGAGAAAGTTCAGTGAGAAGGGGGCTCTAGTGAGATGGTTAAGTGGCATTATCAGGTAGCTCATGGTAAGCTTTGTTGTACATTCTCTTTCATATTTTCATTCTCTTTCATATCATCCTAGATTAATATTTTTTCCACTATTTGTTTATAACATATCTCATATTTAAAGAAAAATGTTCTTTCTTTTTTTCTGTGGGGTCTATTCATTTTCCTCCCTTCTTCCCAATCTATGTGGTCTGGGTTTGTTTATAAAATCGAATCCTGGTTGTAAGATCCTCTTTGCTTAGAGGCTATTCTTCTATTTGGGGGGAAGGGGCCTGTTGTATATTCCATTGGAATCAATAGAAGAGGCAACAAGCTGGGCATGGCTAATGGATGCCCCCTTTGTTTTCTGCCTTTAGACTTGCGCAACCCCCACCCTTTTAGAAATGGATAGCTTCTGAACCCCCAGCTGGAATCCAGTCCTGTGAGTCACCCAACTTAATAGCTCCAAAGCAAGGAAAAAATAACAACATATACTATCAGTCTTTATATAGGATGCCTTGGAAGTTGGTGCTGGAATGGAAGAGGCAATGAGAAATTGTTGCTCAAATTAGGGAGAAGAAATTCAGATTTAGAACCTGCTAGAAAGAAAGGGCCTTAATAGCGATCTAATCCACCCCCCTCACTTCACATATTCAAGAAGTGACTCAAAGAGAATCAAGGTGATTTGCCCAAGGTCACACACCTAGCTCTTAGTAAGTCTTAGTTTTGACTTTTTATCTCTTTTCTCTCTAAAGAACAGCCATGAAAACGCTAGGTTTTGTTATTAGCTGTGCTGAACTGATGGCAGGATGACCTTCTGGGTAGCATACAAACATATGTGTCTCTGAAAAAGAGCAATAGGTGAGAATCAAGATCTGCAGTATGACTGAATTAGAAAGAAGATGATAAGAACAATGATTTTTTTTAAAGGATAAGAGTGGGTGAGAGTCTGTTGACTGATTTTTAGTAACTTGGAAATTAAACTCCTTAAAATGAGAATGCAATGATAAATATAAGAATAAAAACTGGACTCAAATTTCAAGTGTGGGAGTCTTTTACTCTGTAAATTAAAAAAAAATTAGGCAGACATTAGGAAGTTAAGTGAGAAACATTTCTAAGTGACAGCAGAAGACATTTACAAACTAGATCTCAGCGCTAATGTGTGTCCTGGGTTCTGAACAAGAAGGGATGCCATTTTGTAAAGGTCACATGGCAGTCTTCTCTTAAGTTCTGAACAAGGAGGAATGCCATTTTGTAAGAACCACATGGTGTAAGCCACACGCTAGGTTTTCACGAGCCTATTTACCATTAACACTGCCCCAAGCTACCTACTCATACCAGGTAGCCTATCAGGGAAGGGCAAAAGGGAGATGTAGAGAAGTACCCCTAGACAACAGACAAACATTTTAAAGATCATCAGCAAGCTAGAACCTCCCTATTCCCTTGTCTATATAATCCTATTCATGACCTTGGGCAGGATTGATATCATTCTAGAGATGATCCTGATGGGTCAGTTTTAGGGCTGTTGATGGACAGATTAAAATTTTGTTCAGCGTTACTTCCAATTGTGTGGTCTCTTTCTTCTATTCCAGATCCTAACAGTTTAACCCATCTCTAAAATTTCTGTATCTTTAGGCAAGTAGGATAGCTTTTTACCTCATAAAAATGTTTGTCATTTTTCCCGAGATTATAAAATTACTAAATTAACCAGACACTCTTTTCTTTTCCCTCATTTAAAAAGTCTTCCTATACAAAATATAGTTTAACTTAAAGTCATAGAAATAACTGAAAAGAGGGGGGAAGATTTAGATGTTATTGCCACCAATTTTAAAATAATAGATCTTCATAGATAGAAATTCTCTAATGAGCAAATGCACTCACCATCCTACACCATTTTCTCAGAAGCATAAATGTTCATTTATCCATTTAGGCAAAACTTTAAATGAGTCACTGGGAACATAAACCCAGGAGAAAAGATAGCTAGGATTGTAAAGCAAAGGCAAGAACAAATATTTAAACTGTAAAATGGAGCTGATTGCTTCAGAAGTGCATGCTAAAGGAACAAGAGAGTTCTCCGACAGGAACAGGTGGCCAGAGTGTCCATAGGCTCAGAAAAGAGATAAGTTATAACAATGTGAAGATAGACACAGGAGGGAAAAAATGGGGGATTAAGCTGCTGCTTAAAGCTTAAAAGATTTTTTTTCTGTAAGATTTTAGGGAGTGGGTCATACCTTGCAGTTCTCTGGATTTACTTCTGGCTCTGCGCTCAGAGATTATTTGTGATGGTGTTCAGGGGACCATTTGGGATGGCATAGAACCAGGCAGGTTGCATGCAAGGTGAGTGCTCTACCCACTGCACTCTTAGCAGTCTCATGAGGACTGATGGTTTGATAATGGGAAACCACTGGGGTAATTCAGTGATAGAACTCAGGGTTTTGCTCTATTATGCAAACAGTGTTCTCAACCTAAATGTATACTTATAAAACAGAAGTTTGTTGCTTTTAAATTATACAAATTTATCATTAATTCAATCTAGCATCTACTAAATTCTAGAGTCTCAAGGAAATAAATAACAAATATGTTTTATCTTTAACAAAAAAATACTCAAAGTTTAGAAATGACTTCCTGGGAGTATTTAGTCAAGAGGATTTCAAGTTTGGTTATGGACTCTGTTAGAAAGCGTCATTAATCAACGAGCAAGGTCTGACAGAGATACAGAATTCAGGAGTAAATACCATATATATCATATCGGTGGCAAATTTTATTAAGCAATTGAAGATGCAAGATATCAATCAACCAGAAAATTATTCTTTTCTGTCACCAATGACCAAAAGATGATTTTAATATAATCCTTATCTTTGGAATTATAGTTTACTGAGGAAGTCAGGATGCATATACAAATAATTCCCATAGAGTCTGGAATTTGGCAGTTTATGCTTTAAGAATGTTATATCTTTTTACAGATTGAGAAAAGAAAAAAGTGGATGGGACCCAAGGGCCAACTGATCTCAGGTGCGTTGAGTGGAGAAAAAAAATGGTCAGAACTAAATTTGCTCAAACCAAAGTCACAACAATAGAATCAAGCGACCCAACCTATAACAATCTAAACATAAATGGACCTGTTAAACTGGTAAACCAGGGAACTAAGGGTAGAGGTATGGGATGCATGTTGGGAACTATGGTGAAAGAAGGTCAACGCTGTTGGTGGGAATGGCCCTAATTCACTGTCACTATATGCCTGAAATACAACTGTGAAAGTCTTGTAATTCACAATGGTCTCAATTAAAAAAAAATGTAAATCTGGAAGAATGAATTTGTTTAGGAGCATTGAAAAATTTCTTGACGGGCCTGGCGGTGGCGCTGGATATAAGGTGCCTGCCTACCTTGTCTGCACTAACCTAGGACGGACCGCGGTTCGATCCCCCGGTTCCCCATATGGTCCCCCGTGCCTGCCAGGAGCGACTTCTGAGCGAATAGCCAGGAGTAATCCCTGAGCATCACCGGGTGTGGCCCAAAAACCAAAAAAAAAAAAAATTTCTTAAAGTGGCAGTTGATTTGGGTGTGGAAGAATAAATAAGAACTTACTAAGTAGAAAAATGACAGGATCAGCATTGATAATGGCATATAAAATACATAGACACATAAAAGACATAGATTCATGGCAAAGTCTGGTATACTTGGAGCTTAATGAATAGATTATTAGGGCTAGAATAAATGAGTAAAAATAAAATGCAAGATAATTTGAACCCAGATTATCAAGTATCCAGTAAGGTCCATTATTTAGTTTAGACCTTTTCTTGTAAGTTATCTTTTAAGATTCTTTAAGAGTATTCAACCAGTTCTGCTTTCAACGTTCTTTGAAAACTCCAAAAACATGCCTCACAAAAGCCACAGTATCAGTAATAATGTCTGGAATTTATGACTGAGACAACACCGTTTTTGTTTAATACTTTCATCCCCATCAGGACACACCAATTTAGATGCCAATGTGTATCTGAAGCCACCTAATATTTCAGAAACAAATGAAATAACAGAATGGTAAACTAATGACAAAAACTAAACCTTCTTACAGACAATGACTTAATTACCTCATTGAAAATATAATAATTTCCACAGATTTGCTTGTGAATTTAATTTTTCCCTATCCCTTCTTTTTTATTTCTTTTCTTTTGTAAAATTATTTTATTCCCATTTACCTGGAAACAACTATGTGACACAATATCTTTATAAAACAAAATCTTATAATTGAACTGCCTTATGACCTAGAAATTCCACTTTTGAGTTTCTACTCCAGGACTTAAAAATATTCATTCAAAAGGTCAGATACAAGCCACTATTCACTGCTGCACTTAGTACAGTAGCTAAGACATGGAATCAACTTAGGTAACCAACATCTTTCACAGTTGTATTTCAGGCATTTATGACAGTGAATTAGGGCCATTTCCTCTACCAGTGCAGACCTCCCTCCACCCTAGTTCCTTCCATGCATCCCATACCTCCACCTTTAGCTTCCAAAATAGGTTCTACTCAGTTTTATTTTTTAGCTCCCGCAAATGCTTTTTATTCATGAGTTTATTTTTGAGGCCACACCTGGTGATGCTCAGGGGTAACTCCTGGCTATGCACTCAGAAATAACTCCTGACTTTGGGACCATATGGGATGCCAGGGGGTCAAACCGTGGTTTGTCCTAGGTTTGTGTATGCAAGGCAAATGCCCACCACTTGCACCACCATTGTGGCTCTTCATAAATTCATTTTAAAAATATTTACTGTATGATTTTAATGTACTTGACCCTGATTTTGGCAGTGAAAGAACTAGAGAAAAAATGTTTCATGTATGTACATCTTAGAAAAAAGCAGCAGATTTAAAAAAGTGCATGGCAATAACGTGTTAAATATTAAATGCAATAAAGTAGTTACAGAAAGAGTGCAGGTTTATAGGGTAGTAGAGATGACAAAGCTCTGATAAGGTAGTCTAAGAAAAGTCAGGTAGATAATACATAAGGAAGAGTTTGTGAAAAAGATATGAAGTAAAAATGAATTTACATCTTAGAGAATTAGAAGTTAAGTTAAGCTAGATCAAAAAAGAAGAGATAAGAAAAGCTGTAATCTGGGAAATAACAGAGGACCAGATCTTATGGGGCCTTGTAAACCATGATAAAGACACGTATGATCTCATTAGCATCTCAAAACACATTATGATAGTATTATTATCAGAATCATTTTATAGAAGAGGAAATAGGTATTTCTCAAAAGATACATGAATACAAAATAATAGAGGCAATTTTGGATCCAGGTCAATTTGATTCTCGTGTATCTTTTGAAGCCAATGCTTCAAATTCCCTTTTCCACACAAAGACTCTCTCCATATGCCTTCCCTGATCGTATAAAGTCATCTGTCCTTTATTATTGTCTCCTGAATTACATTTCTTGGTAATGAGCTACCCTTATCACTCCAGTCAGCTGCCCACTGTCCAGCTTTCTAGTATCTCTGCTGACCAGATTCATATACCTGTCATTAAGGGTCTAGCTTAGTAGGCTTTTGCAGACATGTCTATAGCACTTCTATCCAAAATCATCAGTAATTGTAACTTCCTGGAATTCAGCATGTGATGTCCAGCAAGTGTGGAAAGAACTTTGAACTTCATAATCAGAAGTTCTTTAATTCCAATCTGCATCATCCTCAGCTGTGTTCTGTATAAAGTCACTTAAATCCTCTGGGTCTCATTTTGCTCATCCTAAGTGCTGCTGTGAGGGCAAATGTGGTCACTTATGAAACTCCTACTTCCAGCCAAACTGTTACACCCTCTACCCCCAGGACTCTGCTTAGTTGTTGATCTAACCCAGGAAATGTTCTTTAGTTTTAGTTTTTGTTTGTTTGTTTGTTTGTTTGTTTTGGGGGTCATACCCGGCAGTGATCAGGGGTTATTCCTGGCTCTATGCTCAAAAATCAGTCCTGGCAGGTCTGGTGGACCATATGGGATGCCGGGATTCGAATCACTGTCCTTCTGAATGCAAGGCAAATGCCCTACCTCCATGTCATCTCTCCGGCTCCAAAAAATGTTCTTGATAGTTATCTCTCCCCTAGTTCCACATCTAATCAGTTTCATCCATTACACTTCTTAAATGTTTTTACTGCGAGTTATTGCTATCACTGCAATGTCATTTTCAAGACAATGTCAACTTCCATGTAAAATTCAATGAGAATTTATTAATTAGGGGCCGGAGAGATAGCATGGAGATAGGGCATTTGCTTTGCATGCAGGACAATGGTTCGAATCCCGGAATCCCATATGGTCCCCCGAGCCTGCCAGTAGTGATTTCTGAGCATGGAGCCAGGAGTAACCCCTGAGCACTGCCGGGTGTGACCCAAACCACCTCCCAAAAATAATTTATTAATTAATCCTCATCTCCTGGTCACTTCAAGTCAATGTTACATGCAATAATCAGGGTGATCATTCTAAAATAGAGTAGAATAGGACATTCCTCTTTCAAACCTTTCTATAATTTTTGATCAGTCAAATCTTTAAGGTACTTTCAAAATCTTTATTATTTAACCTTGCACACATGCTTTTTCATCTCGTACTCTTTTGCTGTCTGCAACTAGACCTTAGATTTTGAAGTTGCCAGAACAGAGAAATCTTTACTGAGTCACCCAAACTATGGTTCCCAGCTAAACCTTCTAAGACAAAGATCAAAAGAGATCAGTCTTTTTATTTTATCTAGTTATTAAATTTTAGATAACATAATTATATTGATATTTATGGTCTTGATGAAGAGTTATGACACTGTACACCAAAGTGCCCAGGACCATCCACTAATATTCTAAAATTACTTGTAGTTTTCTTTATTACTTATGCTTCCACTCAAACCCTGTTTGGTCATCTCAGTTTTTAAATATAAGATCAAGGAATTACTATAATTTAATAATTCAAGTTTCCTTTCTACTCTTAAGACTTTAGTCCACTTTTCATGATACCTTCTAGTCTCATTTAAGAGACAACAAACTGCAACATTTCATCTTTCCACTGTATATATACATATATATATACACATACATATCACAACTAATTTATCTATCTGTCATTAGACACTATCTGTCTTTCCTTAACCTGGCTGTTACATTTAAGCACTTGCAATGATAGAGATTATGCATATATCTTCTCAAATGAATGCTTTTGTGTATTAGAGATAAACTTTATGAAGTATAATTACTGTATTATATGGAAGCTCTTACTTTTTGAGACATCTCTCTATATTTTACATAGAGACTAAACCAGCCAATATTTCCACCAAAAGTGTATGGTGCTTCTTCTTACCACATTCATGCTAGCACTGATTGTTTCTAGGCAAAATAAAATAGCTTTTATCTTTACCTGAAAGCCACATCAGTGTCTTTCCTGCTTTTGCAGCATTTCAGTGATTTTTCTACTTGCTGTCCAGCAGCCTGGAAATCATGACCCCATTTGGCATTGTTCTAGTTATCTCTTACTACTTACATGTCAGAACTCCATTAAAACCTTCACTTTTTCAGAAACACTCTGCTTTTATAAACCAGACTAATCTCTTCATCTATGTTCTTCCATTGTACTTTATTCCTCAACATGTACTACTCATAGAGTCAAATAACTACTGAAATGAGTTCTTATTGAGGTCGAGTTTCTCTTCTGATCTGTAAACTCAGTGGAAGTAGACTGTTATGTGTCTTCTTCATTCATGTCTCTCATTATTATCAATGGGTCTAGAATATAGAAGAGACTCCTGCACAGTAGTAATTGTTGCATATGTAAACATTTCTAATCTTATCATGATTTGGAATTTCTATGTATAAACATTTCTGGACACACCCTGATCAGTGATTGGACCCTACTCTAGGGTGGCTTTCTGGACCCACCCTGATCCTACCCTGATCAGTGATTGGACCCTACTCTAGGGTGGGACCTGGCTTTCTGCCCCTACCCTAGGGTGGTAC
>PVKC010008945.1:0-27435 GCA_004027635.1 Crocidura indochinensis
GGTCTTTGATATCCATTTTATACCTTCATTCATATTTCCATTATGAATGGAATATCATGTTGGAAGTTAACCACTTAATATTTTATAGCATTATTTTTATTATTTTTACTCCTTTATTTGTGCTTTAGCTATTTGGCTACATAAACCAGTAAAGACTTACATTTTATTTTTGCTTTTAGAGGTAATGTTGAATCCCTTTATTTTCATTTTGACTATTAGTCAACATTAGTAAATATTGGTCAACATTAGTCATATTGATCAACCTGAGTATTAGTCAACAGGAAATGTTGGAATGCTAGTGTCTTTCAGACTTCAGACTTTTCATCTAATATTTATATGTTACTTTAAGTTGATTTATTAAAAAGTTAAATAATTTGTGTTTTATATTCTACTTATGTGGAACAATATTCACAGGATAGCTATTTTACGGTATAAGATAAATTGGGGAAGACAAAAGATTCTATTTAGAATCATTGCTTTCTAATTATTGACAAAATGATTTAAAAGAAATCTTGGCCAGAGTGATAGCATGGAGGTATGCTATTTGTCTTGCATGCAGAAGGACGGTGGTTCATATCCTGTCACTCCAAATGGTCCCCCGAACCTGACAGGAGCATTTTCAAAGCTCAGAGCCAGGAGTAATCCCTGAGCACTGCTGGGTGTGACTTCCCCCAAAAAAAGAAGAAAAAAAGAAATAAAGAAAAGAAAGAAAGAAATCTAAACTTAATTTAGTATTATATTGTAAAACTTATTTGTTATTCATTAGGTTTTTATCCACATTTGGTGGTGCTCAAGGTTTACTACTTGCTCACTCAAAATCATGCTCAGTATATCATATAGGTTGTCAGAGATTAAACCCAAGTCGGTAGAAGTCAAGACATGCATATTTCTACCCACTATACTGTCACTATGGTTCTCAAATTATAAGTTTAATATGTAAGTGTAGAAAAACCATAGATTTTAAAATAAATAATTTTCTGTGGCTTTTACTCAAGAATAAAATTAGAAAAGTCGTGATATTAGACACAATATTACAAAAGAAGACTGTGGAAGAGAAAACACAAAATTGCATCTGGCAGTGCTAACCTATTTTGTCATTAGACAGGAAGAATCTCCTGGAGTTATAATAATAGAATTAAGATAAATAGAATTTATTTTAATCAAGGTAGCATGAGGTATCTCATTATACAAAAAAAAATTTCTAAATAAGTGCGATGTTATTGAGTTTTAGAGATTTTACATAACTTAGAAAGTTAAAATAAAATTGGCTAAGATGTTTTTATATAGTTAAAATGATTAGTGGAATTAACCTCATTATATTTATATGTGTGAGTTATTAATAGAAATTATATTAATTAGTTCACAATGATGTTAAATAGAGTGCAATTATCAAGTCACACATCATGTCAATGTAGGTAACACACCTGTTATTTTATATCACCCTAAAAACTTAATTAAGAATGCTCTGAACTGTCAGTTGATCAGAGCAAAAATAAATCAAGGTATGAGTTTCAAGTTTATTGAAAAACTTAAAAGAGATCCTAATAATGTAGATATTAACTTTTCTATGCCTCATATGACCTATGTATTGGTTTAGTGAGTAGTACATTTGTGCCGCTCCATGCAGCGATATTTAAATATACAATATGTATGTTAATTTAAATAAAATTGAATTTATATTTTTGGATATAGTTATTACATTACATAACTTATATCACGATGTACAATTATAATAAAGTTTATATCATATATGATGTATAATATTGATTAATTCCTACTTTCACTGATACCTGAATAAAAGTCATGATTAATGCTAGAATATATAGATTTCAATATAGATTTCAATGAATATAATAAACATAGATTTTCAACAACAGGTATAAAAAAGAGATAAAAGCCTATGTTGCTATATTGAATATTACTGCAAACATTCTCATGAAAAGAAACTGCTTACTTATATGATTTGTGAATACTGTCTTTGCTTTATGGAAGTTAGTATTGTTTTTGTAGGTTCTCGCATTTTATATTTCTGAAGTTGGGCTTAAAAGATTTGTGGTATTTCAGCAATATTATTTCAAAGAACTTGTATTCTGAGCAAGTCACTGCTTGTTCAATGTACTGTATCTTTTACTCCAGCTTAGTCTTCACAAGGTAAATCTTGCTGCATTGCTTATGGATTGCTAGGATTTATTCATCCAATGAAACTGGAAATTTAATATTCTTAGCAATGAAAAAAAATGAATCCTTGGATCTTTTTTATCCTTTTTAATCCTTAAGCTGTATCTTTCCTTGGAGAAAATGGTATTGAATAATTGTATGTCACATATGGATATAACTACTCTGAAGGAATTAAACTCTATAACATTACATAAACAGATCAAAACAATGTTTCTTTTTTATAAACAAAATTTATTTATGTTTATTTTTTAGTATCTGAGAGCTTTTACTTAAAACAAACTGAAAATAAAATCACTACACAGACTAACAAGCATAAGTGAATGAGATTTTTTCCTCTATGTTATAAAAAAGTATGTGGTTACATTTATTAGCTAATACAGGAAGAAGTAGGCATATTTTATTAGCTTATATAAAAACATGAGAAGTTAACAGTATCTTAAGATAAATGGTAGATAGCTGTTTATTCTCCAATATAGTTTGTGTGCAGCATTTCTTATATTATAATTCTTCTAATATTATAGTTTGTAAAATTATTTTATCCAGAAAATAATTATATTCTTAATTTTAATCTGATTGCATTCATAAAATCTAATAATATATTATAGCAATATAATTATTTGAGTTGTTCAATACATGGGTTTCAGAATACATTGCTTCAGACTACTTAAACCTTTGGTTTATTAAATTAAAATGAACAATTTATCATTTTTCGCATGAAAACAAGATCATGATCTAAGTCTTAATTTATGCCTTGTGCCACATTTGTTTTATCTATTTTTAAGTATAGTTGGACTTTATTTTTTAGAGACTGCAATTAATATTATGAGCCAATTTGAAACTATTAGACTCTATTATTATAGACTGATTTATATACACTTAAAATACATGTTGCATGTAAAATTTCTAGTAACTACATTATTACTTATCTGGAAATAATATCCTAAGTACGTAAGATAAAATGAAAGGATACAGATATAGAGGAAAAACTTAGGAAGAAAAACAGTTTCAAAAGAAGTAAATTATACTGATGACATGATCTTGACTTCTAATCTCTAAAACTGATCAAATGTATTTATTTAAGTAAGCAAATAAACTTTTAATTTTGGAATTTTTCTGCATAGTAGCAAAACACCTAATCATATTGTAATTCTAGTCATATTTCTGAGGAATCATTAGTTTTATTAATGAAATTTTGAGCATCAAAATTTAATGTCTGTCTTTTTTTTTGGTGTTTGGGTCACACCCGGCAGTGCTCAGGTGTTACTCCTGGCTGTCTGCTCAAAAATAGCTCCTGGCAGGCACGGCCCATAACGTCTGTCTTAAAGTAAGAGATCATAGTGAAATAATTATAAAAGATTATATTTATCATAACTACTAAATATATAATAATATTATTATATCACTTATCAATAATCTGATATCTTTCAAAGTGGAGATTAAAAGAAAAAAATGCTAGTGCTCTGGGGCCGGAGAGATAGCACAGTGGTATTTGCATTGCATACAGCTGATCCAGGACCTAAGGTGGTTGGTTTGAATCCCAGCATCCCAGGAGCAGATAGCCAGGAGTAACCCCAGAGCTCCACTGGGTGTGGTCCAAAAACATAAACAAAAACAAAATACTAGTGCTCATTGATATAAAGAACTGTTTCAGGAAACTAATAGTGCATTAAAGAAAATTATTGTATATTTCAATAATTTGGAAAATAAATTAAATATCATTGAAGAATTAATCATTTTACACCACATAGCAAATTTTTCTGTTTTCGATAAAGCATATAAAGAGCATGTGCTTTTATTAATCATTGCAAATATGAATAGTATTTAATTCAGAATTTTAAGATGCAAGTTTCCATAAAAAGACTACTGAACTTTACATCTAAATGAATTTTAATAAAATAGTAATAAAACTAGAAAATATATTAAAGACAGGATTTGTATCAGAAAAGGCTAGGATTCATATCATTTTAATGTCAAAGTGATTAGAAAGATTGAGATTGATAAGAAAATATAGAAAATGGTAAGCAAAAATATTATGTTTATATACAATGATTATCAAAATTAAAACATGAGCTATAAAAGAAAATTAACTTATATTGGAAATGTATCATTATGCATAAATATATGTGCATATATATGTTTAAGTATATTATGATTAAGTATTAATATTATTAAGCATAAATTATTTAATTATATAGTATTAAGTATATCACTATGTTTATATTAAATTTAGCTACATTTAACAAAATAGATATTTGTAACCATTTAAAATATGTTACATAAATCACTTACAGCACTTTCAAGTATAGTAAAACTATATTTAAATGTATCAATACCTTCAAGTCTATTATTCTAAACAATATCAATCAGTTCTCTCAAAAATACATTTTGGAACCTGTTAGCTTGCTTTAAATTTTAATCTGAAAGACTAAATGGTGCATGAGTGGGAAATTGAAAATAAATGACAATGATTATACTTTTTATAAAATTTGAATTACTATGTTTGATATTCATATACTTTTGAGAATACTTTAAATCTAACAAAATGCTACTTCAATTTAAGATAAATAATAGAAATAATACTGTGATATACTATATGTGATATTTTCTTAATTTCAGCTATAAAATCCTTGTATTAATATAATTTAAATTTATGCTAATTAGATTATATTCTTTAATTATATATAAAGATTTGTGTTTATGTTGATAAATATGATAACAGGTTTGTGCTTTTCACTGTTTATTTTCTTTATTTGACAAATTGAGCTTTTCTAAATATTATTAAAATCGTACAACAGGTTAGTTTCTTGTCTTGCTCTCAGCAGATTCGAGTTCATTTCCCAACATCTGATCCTGTTTGGTGTGATTTCTGAGTGTAGAGCCAGAAGCAACATCTGAGCATACCCAGATTTATCCAAAACTCAAACAAATATATTAATATATAAGTACATTATGCATATAAGTTATATATGTGCATATTAATATCTTAATTTATATACACATATAAATTTAAAAAATTATTTCCTGAAACATTGTTCTTTGAGTATTCACCCTATGCACCTATTTCCAATCTTTGTTGAAGCAGGGGTCTGAATCAGGTAACAACGAAGAATTAATTAACTAAGCTATTCAAGACAGAATCATGGAATCAGTGGATCTTCTCAGCTCACAAAGCCAAAACTGACCTTTTTTATTCTCCCAGTACAATTGTAACAGGCAGGGAAAGGTTGAGTAAGATCCAGGTGGACTTTTATATATTAAATGCATAGGTGAAAAGGAATAGAAAATTGCAGTAATGCCTTTATTTTGGGTAAAGGCAGGGCAGATTGTGACCTAACATATAGTATTTTTGCATTCATATTTCTAAGTGACTCTAGCTACTGAGAGAATGCATATACATATCCACATATATGTATGAGCACACTCACAACTTAAAGGTTGATGCTAGCATTTGTTTTTTGTTTTCCATTTTTTTGTTTGTTTCTTGAGGAATCGGTGTACTCAGGATTATTTCTTGCTTTGCACTCTGAAATTACTCTTGGCAGGCTCAGGAGTTCTTATTGAGTGCCAGGGACAAAAACAATGATAGACCATATGAAAGGAAATCCTCCAAACCCACAGTGCTTTTATTCCATCCCCAAGCAGACGCTAGTATATAAAGGTAATTCTTGGAGGTTTTGCTATTTTTCTTTAATTTGGCATAATATTTATATTAACATATAATTAGTAAGGATATAGAATTTATGAGGTATTTCTTTAATATTCTCTATAGATTTCTTAATCTCGGAGACTAGTAATTCCTTGATTTCCCTTGCTAAGGCATTCATTGCTGCTTTTAGGTCCTTATCCATTGGGCTTGTGCTTTTTGGTGGACTAGGAAACTTGATAGTATTTCTCTCCATTTCCCCATCTGCTAGTGTCCTCCTTTGTTTACCCATATTTAGCTGCTTTCGGTGGTTTTGAATGTTGAGTTTTCAGATTGTTTAATAAAGTGGTCTGCTGTACTGAATGTATTAGAGGTGGTTGAAGGTATATCCAAATTAGAGTTTATTCTTCCTATCCAGGTGTTTTATCTAAGTATGATACGGATATTATCTAAGTATGATATGGATATTACAATCTGCTTCAGTGGTTTTGGTGTTCTGTTTCATGAACTATGAATTATTTGAGGAAATTGGGTGTTAGGTCTGAGCTAACTATAGCTATATATAGAACCTATATATATAAAACCTATAAGTTATAAGTTAGACTATCATTGGTTCACAGTCCACCAGAGCAGGAGAGGTGGGTGGAAGGAATATTATCATATCTATTGTTAATTTCCACCATTGTAATATTTAGTATTGATTTCTTCAGTAGTCAAATCTGTTCTTTAGAGAACACACAAAGGAATTTGGAATAGCATTTATTTAAGAGTTAATATTAAACATTTGTCTGATTATAAACTATGTTGTATTTTCACTAATAAAACAGCCATATTTTGTTTTTGTAATTGTATTTATAGTGTAGTTAAATATTTTTTAAAAATTCATATTTTTGAAAATATTAAAATAGAAAAATGCAAAAACAGTTTTTGTGCAAAAGACATCAATAAATTATCTTAATATTTAAATACATGTAAAAAAGTAATTTAAATTTTCTATCAATTTCTTTCTTCATACCAAGATACCAAGTGAATGATGTGAAGTAAACCAATCATCTGCTTTGTTTCATGTTTTTGTAATACACTTGTTTCCTTCATCATAGTGCTAGCAAATTTTTTTCCATAGGTATTAGATGATTTTATGGTATAGTTACTTCCAGATGTAATTTTATGATTAGGTTTTGTTTCCTTTGTGATATACTCATTTAGTAGAAATTTAGTGAATATCAACTATAAGCATAGTTCTGTATTAAAATTAATGGCTGCAGAAAATTTATGAAATAATACATTCTGCTATTATTTGTATTGTAGGGACATGGAAGAAATAAAAGCATACAATAAAAAAATGCAACAATTTATATTATGTTGAAATAAAAAATTCTTGGCAAAGAGAATGATACCCAAAATAACTAAATGGATCTCAGGATCAAAATTGGACACACAAAGAAATCAAATTAAACATTAAGAGTTATGCATATGCCTTTCAAATAAAGTATAGTAAATTAATTTTTTGTGAAAAACACTCTATTTAAATAAAATATATGGACCAGCGTGATAGTACAGCAAGTATAACACTTGTCTTGTATACAGCTGACCTGATTTTGATCTTGGCATTGTTAGGAGGAATTTATGAGTACAAAACCAGGAAGAAATCTTGAGTATCTCTGGGTGTGCTCTCTACCCCTCCATAACACAGTACAATACTGGTAATGACAGCACAGTAGAAAACAAAAAGCTTAAGATAATAGTAAGTAATATTTGTAAAACTGAATGTTTTTATAGATGCAGAAGTAGTCTGTGCTTTTTCAGGAAAACAACTTGCTATTTTTGGAGAGATACACAGTTGGTAGGGCCCTTGTATTTCTACTGTAAGATTCAGGCTTAATGTTTTATCCTGTCACAGTTTTATCAACTACATTTATGTTGTTCTGAATTCAATGGAGAGTAACTTACTTTGAACATTTCTTTTAGAGTGGAAAAGGTGATGGTGAACTGCATTAATTTTTGTTTCCATTTAATAGAATAAAAACTTTGTCAGACATAATTATTATATGAATTTCTTTTATCAGACTGAATGTATCATTCAAATCTTAAGGTTGAACCATTTTTGTCAAGAATTCTGATGTAATTTTGAGAAGGATTTTTGGTAGATTATTAATTAATTAATTAATTTTTTCGTTTTTAGGGACACACCCAGTGACACTCAGGGTTTACTACTGGCTATGCACTCAGAAGTCACTCCTGGCTGGGGGGGGAGCAATATGGAATGCCAGGAATCGAATCCAGGTACATCCTGGGTCAGCCATGTGTAAGGTAAATTCCCTATTGCTGTGCTATCACAGGCCCCATCTTATAGATAACTTTTATAACTTTTGTCCATTTTTTAGGGTTTTGGCTACACCCAGCAACTCTCAGGAAAAACTCCTGGCTTTGTAATCCAAAATTAATCCTGTCAGGCTCAGGGGACCATATGGGATGCCACAGATTGAACCCTGTTAACCTTGTACAGGGCAAATATGCTACTCACTGTGCTATTTTTCTTGGGAACTTTTATTTTAATAATAACTTTATGGGAGTATGGTGGTTACAAAATTGTTCCTGTTTGCATTTCTGCCATAGAATGTATACCTCCCTTTACCAGTGTGCACTTTGCTATCATCATTGTCACCAGTCCTTCTCCATTTATCTCTGGGGAAGACATTGCCCACCTCTCTGTGTGTGTGCCTGTCTGTTTGTCTGTTTCTCTTCATCTTTTTTTTTCATTTTGACACTGTATTTTGTCCTATTGTTAATAAATGAGTATCATGTATATCACTTTATCCCCCTTCAGCACCTAGTTATTATCCAGGTGATCATATCCAATTATCATTGTCATAGACTAAGAACATGTCAGCACATAACTCTTCTTGTACTCTTTCTCTCTAGATAAAAACTATATAATCCAATGGTAGGCTGTAGGTGCATGGGACTCAGGAAGCTTTTGTAGACTCAGAACTTTCTCAGGACCACCTTACTTAACCCCAGTTGATAAAATCTGTCTCTGCCTCCTACTCTTCTTTTTGCCACCTTTCTTTTTATACATATTTTATATACATATATAAAGACACTTCTATAATCCTTATCTTTTACTTTCTGAAATCTTCTGTGTTCAAATTTACCCTCTGGACTTTTATGTTCTCTTTGAATCGCATTTTAGTTTTCTAGCTGTGTTGATTATTTATATGTTCTGCTTATACATCTGACTTAGTATATTTTGCATTTGCATTCCTGCAGGCTTTGTCTAGCTTAGTATTGGAATTTTCCTTTGTTTCTGACTGTACTGGGCAGAGGGAGGAGATTTCAGGACCATAAAACTCTATATGAATTAATCACAGAATTGTCCTGAGGAGTTAAACAAGAAGAGCCCAGAGGGAGAGATTCACAATGCCCCCTGCCACACTGACTTTTCTGGTCTTTAATTCCTGCCAATGTTTATGTAATAGTTTTCAGTATCTGAGCCATTGCTTGAAGCAATACTGTTCCCTGAGATTGGGACAGATGAGTTTGCCAATCGACTGCTACTAGTCTAAATCTCAGACTCATAGTATTTATCCAAAAGTCTGACATGCCAGCAGTACAGTCTTTCACTATATTTTATTGTCTCCTCATTCTTATTGGGTCAGATCTGCTTGAGTTTATATCACTTAGTTTGAACTACATCACTTCCAGAGCTCTTCAGAGATTGATCCCTTTATGTAATGGTTATTGGTTCAAGAATTGCATTGGAAAATAGTTTGGTATCCAGATAATAATTTTTCTGTGGTTTGTGATTGATTTTTGCTTTCCTTTCTTTATTCTTTTTCTCTAAGGGCCACTCCCCATCGTACTTAGGGTATACTCCTGGTTCTGCATTCAGGAATCACTCCTGGCATTACTCAGGGGACCATATGGGATGCTGAGATCAAACATGGCCTACTTGGGCCATGATGAAGGTATTCCGCCCTAGCCTTTTTTACTGTGTCTCTTGACTACAAGTCTTTTTAGAGGGAGAATCACATTTGGCAGTTCCCGAAAGCTGTTCCAAGGTTAGTGAATGGACACTGCTCTTTGTGTTACTTAGTTGTACTTCCAGTGATGGGGATCAAATTCAGACTGCTGAATGGAAAGTCAGGCAGGAAGGTAGAAAAGAGTTTCCAACAGCCATGAATTTTTGAGACTATAATTAAACTAAGTATATGGAGGAGTTAATTTTCCATTGATAAAGAGTCTAAGCTCTGCTGGCCCAGAGAAGACTAGACCCCTACGAAGAAAAGCTTAAGCAGGAAAAAAGGTAAGGCAAGGAATAGAATATAAAGAAGACCCTTCAACAATCCACACCCCTACCCATTGGAAACCTCCTCAAAAGACACTTCTATCTTGCCTAGATAGAACACACAATGTGGAGTAGACTGGGAAAATACTGTGAAAGCAAATTTTAAACAGAGGTACAGAAGTGTTGTTTGAATATGTGTACCTGAGCACACATTACTCAGATCTTCTTTTTTGAGATATGCACTTTCATGTTTTCAATCTGGGATGCCTTTGGGGATTTTCTCCAGTTTTGGAGAAGCCCAAGCTTTCTCTCTTTTAAGCTCATCACTCTCTTTTATATCATTTACCTTCTTTAAAGACAAAAAAATTAAACCTGTTTTTACTTTATTGTTCATCTTCTTTCTCCTAAAATCTTTTCTGAGAGAAAGGCAAGACGTTGAATACCTGGTAAGAACTAGGACTGACTTTCCTTTCCTGAAAGGCTCTCTATTTTAGATCTCTGCTCCTTTCCTGGATGGAGGAGATGGGTAGTGAGAAAGTGACAGATGTCTTTCTCAAGCAGCTTCCTCATCACTATCACTTTATATAAGTCACCTGGGAAACCTCACCAGCATCAGAAAGCATGTACTCTTAGTTCTAATCTACTTTTACAATTTTTGTTTGTTTGCTTGTTTTTTTGGCCACACCTGGCTCTGTGCTCAGAATAGCTTTTGGTAAGCTCAGGGGACAAAATAGGATCCTGGGGTTAGAATCCAGCAGGTCAGTTTGTCATGTGAAAGACAAACATCCTACCCACTTTGCTATACCTGTGGTCCCGGACTCTGGTTTTAATTTATTGGAAGGAGTTTAGCTGAACACAGTTTATTTCACAATTTTAAAACATTTTTCTCTTTAATATTGATATTTTTAAACATAATACACCTTAATTTAGAAGATTCTTAATAATACCTATAATAGTAAATCTTTTCCAGCAAATTTTCAGTTAATATTGTGCAAATACATCAGAGGTATCACTATCTCTAGAACCTTGAACATTTTGGGGGGTCTCTTTTATTTTCAGAGGAGGATATGTTTGAATGATTCTTAGTGGTGTTCAAGGCTTATGTATTGTCTCTGTGCTTAGGGATCACTGGTGGTGATACTACAGGGACAAAACTTTTTACAAAGTATATTTTCTAATGAAAAAAAAAGTGAATTGAAAGTTTAAAATGATCCCTTGCTCCATGAACTGCAGAATGAATGTTTTGATAACAGGCAGAAAAACAGCATTCATCTTTCTCCCCACGTCACTCAGAGCTTTTGGCTAACCATGTGAATTATTAATGAGAACGTACAATTCAAAAAATATTTACTTTTCTGAGCAGAAATTCTCAGCAAAGTTCTCAAAATTATTTCCCAAAAATAGCTTTTCTTGTTTTATCTCTAGAGCACAAGAAAAGTACATGTAGGGTATTATTTAAAATTCCTAGGCTTTTTCAGGATGTTCACTAATGATCCCAGCTAAAATTTAAGTCACAAGATATAAAATTCCCTTACAGGAGAACAAGTCTTCTTCAAATCTTTAAAGCAAGCAGTTAGCTTTTCTTTTTTGATTTGAAAATTTTAAATGATATTTTCTTCTAAGTGAAGGATGTTACTTCTATACTGGAAATCTATCATTTACTGTAATTACCTTTATAAGTGTTCTTACGCAAAATTTCTAGATAAAATGCTGCTAAAATTTATATGAATAATTGCTGCTTTGTCCTGTATCCTAGTGGTATATATATAGGCTTTGTTCATTAAACTTCTAAAACTACCCTCTGTGAGCTTCCAACTTTTTACCCCAGCCTCTATTATTTTTAGCACTAAACCTGTTTATACATTTTGATTAAAAATGAGAGCCCTCTGAATTTTCTTTCATTTTACCAAGTAAAGGTGATTTCAGGGTTATTAATTTACTTAATTATATTGCAATAATTCAGGAATAATAAATCCTGCAAGGAGAAAAATAGGTAATGAAAGTTTGGTAAATCAATGAGAACACATAATAAATTTATCTATTAAATTCACAATATTATGTGGACATAGTTCATAAATATTCTGATTATGATATCGAAATCAATAGGACAAAGAATTGGATAGATAAGATAGTACATAAGGGACTTGTCTTGCAATTTCTGATCCAGGTTTGTACCCTGCTTCCCACAAGATCTCCTGAGAACAGGCTAGAATAGTTCCTCACTGCAAAAACAGAACACCCATGAGAATCATCTGTTCTATTCCAAAAACAAAGGAAGAAAATATAATAGGGCAAATATGTCTATGAAATATATAATAATGATGATAATATAAAAATATTCTAATTTAAAACTATTTCAACATATTATAGAGAGACTAGGGTGAACATACAAAATAGAAAAATAGTAAATTTCTACACAATGGTGGAATAATATTAGTAAACTTATCACATGATTGTGATAATCCATAAATACATGATAAACTCAATGTCCAATATGTGCCTATATAAAATGTGTTTTATGAAAGAAGATGCAATGAAGTTAATTTTTATATAATGTCATCTGGTTATGAGCTTGAATTGTCATCTTATCTTTACAGAATCATCATATTTTATTGTGTTGAATAATTGCAAGAATTGACCATGTGAGACTTTTCTTTGTACAACTCTAATCAAGTTATACCAATTATTTTCATAGCACATTAGGGGGAGAGTGTGGAATGAATCAATAGGTTAGTAAAGATATATGTGTGAGGCACACTCTCCAGACTTATTGGATTATTATTGGAAGAGCTCAGTGGAGAGATAAAGTTATTCTTTAGATCACACTATAATAACCATGTAGTATGATTAATATATATAAATTAAAATTGTTCTATAGTGTAAATACTTTTTTTTTCAAGATAAATAACTGGAAAATATCAAAGTATGAAGAGAGCCTACATACTGTCATCCATGGCCTAAATTTATTTCATTATTTACTTTTGCAAATCAAATTTAATTATACAAAACCATATTCATCTTCAAATGTTATTAGATGCAATTGAAATTATATAGCTTACAAAGTCTTAAATATATGCAACTAGTTTTTTTCTTTACTGAAAAATGTTTCTGAACTTTGGGTAAAAATAGTAAAATTCTCTGCTGTATAGTTGACTATATTCATACAATCTTTGTGGAGATTCTATGTCACCTTGCAGTTTTCATATCACTTGCTTCATCGAACTCAGCAATGTGCTAAGCAGCAGCAGGATTGCCATTTCTATTTAAAAGAAGAACCAAAACAGAAACAGCATATTTTCCTCTAACTTAAACAAAATTCATGGAAATATTTCTTTTCTACCCAGGTTTAATCAAGTAACTTTTGCAAAAATATGGATGGAGTCAAGCTCAAAAATCTCTTTGACTGTGAAGTATTTGGCTCAGCAAAGGCAAATACTTTCTCAATCTATGGTCTGGCTTTTTTTTGTTTTGTTTTTGGCCACATCCTGTGACATTCAGGGGTTATTCCTGGCTAGGCACTCAGAAATCGCTCCTGGCTCGGGGGAACATATGGGATGTCAGGGGATTGAACTGCGGCTCCTCCTAGGCTAGCACAGGCAAGGCAGACAGACACCTTATTGCTTTGCACCATTGCTCCAGTCATCTGTGGGCTGATTGTTGCATGAACTATCCTTGACTTTGATGTAGAGGCACCTTAAAGGATGAAACACCACAGACCAAACAGTTGCACAATTAGGACTACAGTAACTTGTAGTCTGCATAAAAAATTATCTTTACTAACCTATAGATTCATTCCACACTCTCCCCTAATGTGCTATGAAAATAATTGGTATAACTTGATTAGAGTTGTACAAAGAAAAGTCTCACATGGTCAATTCTTACAATTATTCAAAGATACAAAGAAAGGCCATAAGTTGAGAAAATATTTGCCTACCTGATAAAGAAATAATATCCAATCATATAAAGCACTGAATTTTCTCCAAAAAAAGACAACTGGAATAAAAGGACATATGAAAAATCATCTCTATCAATAATCATCAAATAAATGTAAATAAAATCACAATAATATATCATCTATGGTCAAAAAGAGACTGACACTATATATATAATATAAACAAATTAATGTTGACAAGGATCTGGGGAAAGGAGACCCATTTCCAATATAGGAGGGTTAACTGGTTCAGTCTTCTTGAAAGGCAATATGAACATTCTAAAACTAAATAGTTATTGAGCTTCCATTTAATACAGCATATCCACTGCTGAAAATATATTCGAAGATCCCAAAGTTTAATGCAATAAAAGATTTCTGCTCTCCTTTGTTCACTGCAGCACCATGTACAAAAACCAAAGACTGGACACACCCAATGTAATAAAATAACAGAACACTAAATACAAAAACTATGCACATATACACATTGAAGTACTACTATGTTTTAGGAAAAAATAATCATATAATTTGATGCTATGAGGATGTACCAAGAGTATATATCATGAGGAATGAAGTTAGTGATAAAGGGATAGACAACAATAATCTTTATCATTTGTGGAAAATAAAAGAACTTCAAAGAGGAACAACAAAGGCTCAAACACAAAAGAAAGTCAGAACAATAGAACTGATCTTTAGTATAATTTCTTCCAATGAATGTGTGTGTGCGTGTGTGTGCATATGTGTGTGTGTGTGTGTGTTTTGGAGGTGGAGTGATATAAGTTAGTGAAGGGAACTTAGAACAATGGTAGAGTGTCAAAGGGCCTCCACAATTATATTGCCTATATATGAGTTAACATGGATGCAATAATGCTGTTATTTGTTATACTGATTTCAAGGTACTGAAACTCACTACAGTGAATTAGTTTTGAACTTACACTATCAAGCTACCTATAGTTTTATCTTCAGTCCTCCATCTTTCCTCAATTGCTTATTAATTGCTAACAATTACAAGGCCAATGGCTTTTGTTGTTTGATATTATCTATTCTTTTATTTCTCTAGATTCTACAGGGGACTAAATTTATCTAGGGTTTGTTTTTCTTCCTCTAACATTTTTTACTTAATGTCTTGCCCTTCAGTTCCATATATATTGCAGTATAATGCAGGATTTCATTTTTTAAATAGGTCCTTGTATCGCCATTGCATATAAATAACAAAACTTATTTATCCATTTAACTGTTGTTGGGTAGTTAGTTCATATTCATATTCTGGATATTATATTAAGCATAGTAATAAATATAACTATGAACATACATTTTCAAAAAGAATGCTTTTTGAATGTCTTATAAGAATGTCTTATAAAATTTTAATTCTAAATTTATTGAAGATTCATTATACATTTACTTATAATACAGCCAGATGACTATTCCACCAATACCAATTAAGTTATTTCTTTCTCAGCACAATTCTGACACCTGTGGCTGTTTCCCATCTTTCATATGAAAGACATTCTCACTGGAGTAAGATAATATGTCTTTATTTTTATTTGCATTTCCCTGAAAATGAATGATAATGAATACTTCTTCCCATATTTTTACCTGACACTTAACATATCTTCTTAAGAAATGTTTTTATTGATCTCTCTTTTAAAGGTGGGATTAATACTTTTGTTGTGATTGAGCTTTTAGAGTGCTCCATATCATTTTTTGGTTTGTTTTTTTTGGGGGGGGCCACACCCAGTGTCTATGCTCTCAGAAATCGCTACTGGCTTGGGGGACCATGTGGGATGCCTGGGGATCAACCACAGTCCTTCCAGGGCCATACTAGTGCAAGGCAAATGCCCTACTGCAACACCATCACGCTGGCCCATTACATATTTTTTGATAACAGCCCTTTGATATTTTTTGTGTAAAAACACTTTCTATCATTAATGAGATAACTTTTACGTTATTTCATTTTTTCTTTATTCATTAACTAGTTAATTTGAAATAAATTTTAAAATGTTCTTTCTTTTCTATTTGTCATTAAAGTCAACTTATTTAGGACATTACTGAGTTCTATATCTAGAGATATAGAACTATGCTTTATACTATGTTTTGCTCAATGTATTTCTACTATGTTTTTTTCAATGTTTACTATGTTTTTACTATGCCTTGCTCAATGTATTTCTGAATTCAATTTTTATCTCATTGTTCATCAGTTTGATTTATGCCAGGTACAGTTTTCATTTCATTTTGTTGTATATGGCTCTCTGGTATCCTCACAGCATTTGTTGAGGCAACTTTACTTGTTCCACTTTATGCACCAGGATACTTCATTATCAATAATTCTGATACTTTCTCTCTTTGGATTTTCTACTCTGTTCCATTGTTTTTTCTTCATTTGTCTCAATCTCATATAGGACATTTTTCTCTTATACTATTCATTTTGCTTGAAATTTTATTTTATTTGTAAAAAGACAGAGAGGCTTTAAATTTTGAAAGAGAATTATACATAAACAAGATATCAGTAATGTAATAGTAATGGCAGTTATAAAATTGATATGGACTAACTTTTGTGATATAGAACAGCCTAATATGTTTCCAAGCAGAATATATTCATTATTGTACATATAAATCTTATATTATTTTCCATATATGAAAACTAGAAAATTATAATATGTGCTTTTTAGTTTTTGCATATTTAACTCTTCTTGCTTTTGTTTTAATGCAAAACATTTTAACAATATGCAGAATTTAAATGTAAAATTTGTCAATATTGTAAAATATATTAATATTCTCATAATAAAATATTAAATAAAGGGAAACTTAAGAATAGCAAAAATTATATGAAAATATAATTATACTGAAAATATCAAAGTGACTTATACAACATTGGTTTCTTTAATATGAAAAGATCTCAACAATTGCTTCAATGTTCTATTTAATAAACTAATATCATTATGTATATAAATGTTGTTTAATGGATTTAAAAATTAATAAAAGCATCACTCAATATATTGCTTGCTAGATCAAATATAATAGATACCATAATAATGAAATTCAAGCAACTATAAATAGGTATATGCTCTCAATTTAATCTAAAATAATTCTATTATTTGGTCTTATAAAATACTCATGTTTACTTGCTATATTGTTGTTAATGTTACTTTTTCATCAATTGGCTATACTATTGATATCATTATATAAATAGCTATAACTATTTTGATTGTGATACAACTATCAAAATTATACACAGCATCTCAAAGCACGGATGGTGAATTATGCATGTTGACAGCTTTCAAGAATATCTAATTTAGTGAAGTTAATTTAGAGAAGAATGGCATTATACTTTCATTAATGGCATTATGTCTTAAAAGTTGATGTCATTTACTGAAACTATCCAAATGAATGCATTTGTGATATTAAATAATTAAAATATTATTTAGGAAAGTACCATTAAACACTTCACTAATTTCCAACCAGCATTTTTGTTTGTCTGTTTGATTGTTTTGTTTCCTTCTTTGTGTCTTTTTTTAAATAAATCATTTCTACATTTGAAGAATTTTCAATTTAAAATGCATTGACATCATTTTACTACAAAAAAAGGGTTTTTTATAGTAGAGTTTGAAAATAGCTGATGTGGAATTTGCTTTCATAGTATGGTTTGAAAGAGAATGCGAGACCTGCAGATATTCTTTTAAAAGAGTTTAATACAATGTATTTCTCAATCTACTGGCACATTAAACTAATACATGCTGACATGTCCAAGTGATTTTTCTTTCTCTGTTACATAAAATGTATTTATCTTAAGTACTTGTGAAGTAATTTTAGATATATTAATTTTCAACTACTATCATATTTTGTTTGCAAGTATATAAGGTTTAGTACATTTTTATTTTATAGAGTGTTAAAAATATTTGTTTCTCTCAGAGTGAGAGAACGACAGATAAAGCAACAGGTAAAGATTTACACATAGTCAACAAGGGTTTAATCCTGGCACTCCATTTGGTCCTCCAAGCACCTCCAGGAGTGATCAACAAACATAGGCTACGAGTAAGACCTGAGAGCAATCAGGGTTCTCAAAAATTGTTTTATGTCACTGCTCATCTAATTCTATTTTGTTTGTTTGTTTGTTTTGTGCAACACCTGGTGATGCTCAGGGGTTTCTCCTGGTTATGAGCTCAGAAATAGCTCCCTGTATGGGGGACCATATGTGATGCTAAGGGATTGAACCTTGGCCCATCCTAGGTTAGCTCTTGCAAGGCAGATAGATGCCTTACCTTTAGTGTCACCGTTCTGGCTCCTACTCATCTAATTCTTTAATCTACATCAGAAATACTATTATTGGATGTTAATATATCTAGAGAGTTTACTATTAATTCAACTTTAAGAGGTGATGACACTCCCCTGTAATGACTATTGGACTGAGTCAGAACCCCCTGAAACACAGAACTGCCCAAATATAAAAGGAGAAGACTGGCAGCTAGCGGCCGAGCCCAGAACCCATGACCAGACTTAATGTTTTTTAGTTTTAGTTTATGTTTTGGGGCCACTCCCTTGATACTCAGAGGTTACTCCTGGTTATGCGCTCAGAAATCGCTCCTGGCTAGGGGGCCATATAGGACTCCGGGGAATTGAACTGCAGTCTTTCCTAGGCTAGCTCTTGCAAGGCAGATGCCTTAATTTTAGTGCCACCACTCTGGCCCCAAACTCAATATGTAAAATAAGCAGCATCAGCAAGTTTCAACTTACTCCACCTCCAGCCCGGAGATACAGGCCTTCTCTTCCAGTCACTTCTCTCTCTTCCAGTCACTTCTCTCTCCTTTGTCACATCTCTCTCTTCCTCTCTCTCTTTCCAGTCACTTCTTTCTTCCAGTCACTCACTTCTCTCTCTGTCTCTCTCTGTCTCTCTGTCTCTCTCTGTCTCTCTCTCTCTCTCTCTCATTCTCATTACATTTGATACCCTAGTTTGATATAGTCACCAAACACTTTCTTTAATGATTCATGAATTTAGAGCCAGAGTGATAGTACAAAGGCAGACCATTTGTCTTGCACGGGGCTGACCCAAGATGGACCTGGGTTCGATCCCAAGTGTCCCATATGATCCCCTGTGCCAGTAGCAATTTCTAAACAGAGAGCCAGAAGTAACCCCTGAGCATCACTGTGTCTGACCCAAAAAACAAATAAACAAAAAATTTAAAATATTAATAAAAAGATTCATGAATTATTTTCATCACCAAAATGTATATACTGAGTCATAATTCTTATTATAAAATTTTCAGTTTACTTAAAACATTTCTTCTATCCCCAACTTTTAAAATAACCATAATGGAACATGCATATATATAAATAATTCTTATAAATTGAAATGATTAAAAATTTGAATGATTAAAGTAACCTGACTTTCACTGCCCAGCAACAAATAAATTAATCATTGATGACTAATTTCTATTTTGTATAGTTTGAATTTTATTAATTTGCATAATGAAGGAAACTTTGCTTGTTGTAATACATAGGGAATCAATCATCTCCTCTGTGGTGTTACTTCCCAGCTTTGAAACTATAGTGTCTGGAAATGATAAAGTAGTTCCCAGAATTTCAGTGTTAATTACAGTGTAGTAGATCACTGGTGTTCTTGTTTTAAAAAAATGTCTTTCAATGATTTGTATTACCTTACCAGTTACTTCACATACAATGCAATTAGACAAATACATTATTTTTCAAATTTCTAAGTTAATTTTAATAAATTAAGTGTAATAATAATAAATTTATGTTATTTAATGATTTTACCTGATATTAAAGTAACATTAATTTAAATGATCATCGTTTTAACAATATTTTAATGTCTATTTCAAAGTTAAAGACCTTCCTATCTGATCCCTGGTGTTTGACCACAGTGCATCTTGAAAGCCTGGTGGTATTAAGGGACCACTATAGCATAGAAAATTGTTTGAGGTCACCTGGATTGTTTCTAGTAGTCTTAGGATGTGATCAATCTAAGTATTTCACAAACTAGACATGTTATTATATTTTAAAGCTATTTCCCTACACCGAATAATTGATTTTATTATATTATTATGATGATGATTAGGTGTAGGTACATCTTGCAGTGCTCTGGGGCCCCTTTTTAGCTCTTTCTTCAGCAGCCACCCCTAGACTCTGTTCAAGATTCACTTCTGGCAGTGCTTATGGTATCAGACAGAGTGCCAGCATTCAAACCATTGTAGCTGTCCCAGGTGCCTGCAAGGAAAGTGTCTTAATATCTGTAATTTTGTCTATCAAAAATTTACTTTTACACATAAATAGGACACATCTCCTGGCGAAAAATCTCACAACTAATTTGTATTGCTGTGCCCAATGATTCATTCGTTCTAGAATTTAAAAGTTGTTTTAATATATAAAAATTTAAAAAATTCCTTATAATTAACATTTTGTACTGAACTTTGAGCACCTTAGTCATGAACAGTATTCATTTATTTCAAATTTTCATCTCAAAGAACTATTATATATATTCGCATGTGTTGAAAATAAAATTCATAAAGGTTAGTGCATCTAAAATTCTGTAGCCAAAATCTCTTGAAAAGTATTCCTTATATATTATGCATAGGTTCTAGTTTACCTATCTACACAATGGGAATATCAAAGCTATATAATTGTTAAATAGTAAGCTCCTAAATTCTAATTTAATTAAAGTTTGAAGTCAGATCTTGAACTAAGCCCCTATATATCTTATTACAGATTGGTACTAATTTTATTTCAAGATAGGCATAGTAAACCAACATATTTTCTAAGGTTCTGTGAATAATGAAACAACATATATAAAGTTGTTGAATAAGTAAGCCTAATATATTTTATTAACCAAAAAAGAATTTTTAGAGTATATATACAGTTCAAAAAATAAACAGGCCTGTTTAACACAACTTCTATCACTTCACGTCTGATCCAATTTTTCTTCATATAAATCCAAAATAATTAAAATAGTCTTTTGTACCAAGGTTATTAGTGTCAGAATTCCTTCATTAAGTTATATGAACTGTACAGATTAAAAAATAAGTAACATGGGAAAAGAGTGATAGTGCAGCAGGGAGAGTAATTATGCCACATGTATTCCTTCATTCCAAATGTTTCAACTAATTCCTGAGTGACTAGCCAAGGGTAACCACTTATAACCCTCCCAAAATTAAATAAAAGGTAAGTAATTTCACAATGACTATATCAAATCAGTATTTAGCAAACTTAATGCCATCCACTCCATTTCTCAGAAATAATATATCTAATCACTAGCAAGTCAAATTAGCAGCTTAAATTTCTTTTCACTTTATTTTTACAAAATTAATATACCTTAATTCCAAATTATTGTGATCATAGATCTCAGATTTCAAAAACAGAGTTGCAACGTAGCTTTTACACAATGAAAAATTAAACTGAAAGTTCAAGAGAATTATTTTGAATAATTCACACAAAAATTTTATCAAAATTTCAAGGATAATAGAGTAAAATTAAGTCTGATTTATAATTATCTGTGGCAAAACTCTTTACCTCTCATATCTCAGTTGTATTCATAAAATTATTGCAGATAATGCAAACATTAATTACTAGGTAATGATTGGCCAGGGTGTTTTTGCAGATGAGAGAAGAAATTATTTCTGGAATACCTAATAATATCTAATAAATCTCTTTATTAAAAAGACCCAGCTGTTTCTCAGGCACATTTTTTTAATATGTATTTATATATATTTATTTATATAATATATATTCATTTTATAAAAATGAACACTTGCATATTTTAGTGTTGCCATTTTAATGAAAAATTACTGTATCTAATACTTGTGTGTCTTTATTTACTTAATCTCTGAAACAGCTGGAGTTTCTAGTAACATAGAAATACTATTTTGATTATTAGCAACATTTTTTCAGTCTGCACCTGTAAAACAGATAGGAGGGATGAATTCCTAAATGACAGCTGACAAAGCTTTTCTTGTCCTCACTCCCATGGCACAATTCTAACAGTTGCAGTTTTTCCCAGATGTATATGGATGCTGACTGTGCTAGTTGACATGCTGTTCTTAGCAAAATGCAATGTGTTCAATCAAGCTGTAGAGCCAGAGTCCATAAATTTATCATGCAAATGTAAGTAGTGAAAATGCCTTCCCAAGCGGCGCATATGCAGAGGAAACCTAGCCTAGCTTCTGTTCACAGCTCTATAATTCATCTCGTGTTACTATTGACCTTATAGGCACCATCACCAAGTTTCTTACTACCACTTAAAAAGTGGTTATATTTACTTAGAATGTGCAGTAGTAATGAAAGTCACTCCATTTATATAATGGGCAAACACAAAAGATTTATCAGACACATTATGAGTCTTAATATATTGTCAAAAATGCACTAGAAAAATATGTATTAACCTTTTGGAACAAGGAAAGAGGAAAAGATGTGAAATACGTTCAAAAATGCTATAATTCCCTAAATTAAAGTGGAAATAGAAGAAACATAATTTCTAACATAATAAAACTGCTAATATTCATTATAGTATATAGTCATATATAGAAATGCTCTAATTTTATAATAAAATACATAGTATTAACAATAATTAAATTATACAATATATGATCATTTTTATTTTCTTTATATTCACCTCAGTGAATGTAATAGTGAAAATATTGATTTACTTTATACTAAATAAAATAATTTTTAAAATTTGTAGTATGCATTAGTTTATAACAGTAATATTTGTATTTTAAAATACTTTTATTTTTTAATAATTACGTTTCGGGGGGTAGGGAAAATAATTACCTTTTTTAAATACTGCAATTACAAAATTGTTATTAATTTAATTTCATTCATAGAATTTACACCACCAGTGCAATTTTTACACCACCAAAGTTTACAGTTTGGGGCTGGTGAGATAGCTCAGCCATAGGGTGTTTGCAAGCGGCACAACCCAGGTCCAAAGTGGTTCAAATGCTGGCATCCCATATGGTCTCTCATACCTGTCAGAAGCAATTTGTGAGCAGACAGCCAGAAGTAACCCCTGAGTACCACTAATTGTGGCACTAAAACAAACAAACAAACAAAAAGAAGAAAATCACCATTTTCCCTCACACCCATGCATCAATTCCTGTATTTGTGCAGATATTTTACCTCTCTCACTCTTTTTTTTCTCTCTCTAGCCTCTCTCTCTTTCTGTCTTTATGTCTTTTCTTCTTTCTGGCCTTATAGTTTGCATTATGATAACGCAGGAATACCATTCATATCATTTTTCTCTCCTTTCAGCAGACAGATGTTGACTAATTCAAACTATGACTATAATAGTGGAACCTTTTCTACTCCAACTGCACTCAGTTCTTTTTGCAGCATGCATCCTTTCATGAATGATCCCTTTGGCCAGGGGTCCTCAAACATTTTAAACAGGGTGCAAGTTCACTGTCCCTCAGACCAATGAAAGGACAGACTATATATATCAAAAATTATGAACAAATTCCTATGCATACTGCATATACATTATTTTGAAGTGAAAAAACAAAATGAGAACTAATACAATATTTAAAATGAAGTAAAATTAAGCCAACAAACTTAACAGTATTTCAGTGGGAACTATAGGCGTTTTTGAATACTGAGATGGTCAATGTCTTTTTTACATATTTGTTACTGCTAGTTGTAACAAATGATGCAAGTGTGCATCCCTTAGTCTTTATCTGGTTGGAAACTTAAGATGTTTCATTCTAGAAAAAGTCAGTTCACAGACATAAGTGTTGCCAAAGATATTTGCCATTTTGAGTGCATTGTTCCTGAGATGAGGATATGTCACAAAAAGGGAGAGATGCATAAACATTAAGAAGCCTGCTTGACTTAAATGTGTCTTTCACAGAGTCACAATTCTGCAGTTCAGCCAGTTCCATTTGGTAAATTGTATCCACATTTTCAATGTCAATATAAAATGAGTTACAGAAAAGCTGTATGTCCAGTTTGTGGAGATGAAGCTCTTTAAATCTAATTTGGAACTCTTTTTGCAATATTTCTAGTGAATCCACACGATTTGTTTGGGAATGCAACTAATGGTTTGTCTGCTAAAGATTTTGAGTTGTGGAAAGATGGCAGAAGTTTCCCTCCTTCGTTTGTTTAATAAAGAGGTCTAATTTTACTTCAAATGCTTTGACATGTGATTGCATTTCATAGATGAACTTCCCCTTTCCTTGAAGTTTCACATTGAAATTGATGAGTAGCTCTGTTACATTTGTCAGAAAGGCAAAGTGCCATTTCCATTCCACATCATTGAGCTCTGGTACTTCTTTGTTTTTTGAAATCAGAAAAGTTGTAATCTGTGGAAGTAATTTATAGAAACGTTCCAAAACTCTCCCTCTACTCAGCCAATGGAAATCTCTATGAAACTGAACATCTTCATTGTCAACATTTAGCTCATAAAAATTCCTAACATTGTGTTTTAGTGCATGAGCTCTAATGAAGTCAACACAAGATACCACAATTTTCATAACAGAATCCCACTTCAGTGATTTTCAACACAGCACTTGTTGATGGATGAGGCAGCATTTGGCTATTGAATGAGAATGGTTATTTTTGTCCATTTCTTGGTTAATATGAGTAATTATTCCTTTCTTAGACCCACCCATGCACTATCAGTTGTCATGCTGGTAAGTTTATGCCAGTCCAGCTCCCAACCATTCACAGTTTGCCAAATCTTCTCATACATATCCTGGCCTATAGCTATACCTTTGATGTTTTGCAGTGCAGCAAGCTCTTCTGTGATTTCTAAATAATCATTTTTTCCATGAGTAATTTTAGAAGCTGTGCAGAATCACAAACATCACTGCTTATGTCGAGTGCCAAGGAAAATTATGCAAGTTATTTGTTGTGGAGTTTTGCAAATGCTGATGCAAATTGTTTCCCATCTCTTCAAACCTCCATGTAATTATAGGTCTTGAAAGACTCACTTTACTAAAGAAATCGGCTTTCTCTGGACACATCCCTTTGGTAACAGAAAGTCAGCCTTCTTTAACAAATTCTTCCTCCATGGATGGTCTGCCCATGTTTGCTATTTGCTTAGCAGCTTGAAAACTTGCTCACAATGATGAAATATTTAGCTGCTTCTGCTTCGCAAAAGTATTTTGCTGAGTCATGAATGTAGTTTTCAGTTTTAATAATTTATATTTTCTCACTTCTCAGACTAAATAATCATATTTATCATTATGTTGAGTTTCATAGTGTCGAAGCAAATTGTGTTCTTTGAACACATACACTACTCTCTGGCATATCAGACACACAACTCTTTCCGTCTACTGCATAAAAAAGTAATCAAAAGTCCACTGTTCTTTAAATATCATACACTGAGTCAATTTTTTCTCTTTCTTGACATCAGTGTTTTCTAGGAATTCTAAGTTACTATTAGTAAAATACCAATGTAAACAGCACTACAAAAACAATATAACAGCAATAACTTTCCCACTCAGAGACATACAGACTTCAATGCACAGTTTCACCGATCAAATTGTATTGAAACTACACTTTTACCTCAGGTTCACACTGGTGCAGTTTCCATGTTTCCATTAACCACTTGACATCTGCAGTATTCCGATTACTTAATGACTAGGCCCCTTAAAATTTTTTGCTCTATGCAACTTTAAGGGTTCATTGTGCAGACATACCACATATTATGACTGATCAGGTCAACACACTTTCCCCACCACATCTAGAGCTTTCATTTAAGACTATTTGATCGCTTCTGCAACTTACTTTTTTTTTTTGTAAATTAACCAAAAAAATATAGTAAATGTTAATTTTTATTATCATTTTTATAATGTGGAGGTCACTAAGCAGTAAAAAAGTTAACTACCCCTGCAGTTTTGTTCATAGATCACAAAAGTATAAACCACATAAACCAGATTTTACAAAACATACAACACAAAGCATTATACAACTGAATATAAATGCACTTGTATTTTAAATTGGGTTTTTTACTCCTTAGCTTTCTATCACTGACCAGCAGGCAGTTCATCCAAGGATCAAAGATAGGAGATCACTCTGTTACCATCCATCCCTCTTTCCTTTCTACAGTTCCTCCTTTTCTTTTTTTACTTTTCTTCTGTTCTACCTTACTTCTTTCCTTATTCACACCATAACTTCTTTCCTGCTTTCTACTTTTCTGTCTATCTTTCTTTTCATCCTTAACTACATTTCTTCTTCTTCTTTTTATTTTTATTTTTTTTATGGTTTTTGGGTCACACCCGGCAGTGCTCAGGGGTTACTCCTGGCTCCATGGCCCAAAAACCAAACCAAAACCAAACCAAAACAGAAATTGCTCCTGGCAGGCACGGGGGACCATATGAGGCACCCGGATTCAAACCCATGACCTTTTGCATGAAAGGCAAACGCCTTACCTCTATGCTATCTCCCGGGTCACAATTCCTTCTATTCCTTTTGGTAGTTACTATGGGACCCACCTCTTAATAATGCTGCCAACTTATTCCAAGCTGCCTCTGGGCTGTGCCTCTGGCTTCAGTGCTTTCTCTTCCATTCTCTGATCATCACTTCCCAGAAGCTAATGCGCATGCAACCTTCCCAAATGATTCCTCTGAATTCTGGGTAGTTGTAGTCAAGCTGTGATGTCTGAATCCTCTCATTGCCTGAAAGCCAAGCCTCAAATTCCATAATTCCTCTTCCTCTCTCCCACCAATGACTGTTCTATTATAAAACAACAACAAAAACAACAACAACAACAAATAACAGGCAGCAGTTTGCCCAGTGGGCCAGTAGGCCTGTCATCATTTGAGGGCCCCTGCGCTAGGACCTCATCTCTGTCGTGTCTGGATATTATTTCCATACTTTTATATTTCTTATACCTCAAAACTGAGATTAGTCTATGTATATCTATCTTTCTCTGTTTAATATCACTCAGCATTATAATAATCACCACATCAATCCAAGTATAAGCAGATTTTATGACTTCATTTTTCCTAAAAGTTGCATAGTATTAAATTCTGAAGATATAACAGTTGTTTCGGTATTTGTTTTTGTTTTTTTTTTAGCCAGTCATATGTTCTAGGGCATTTGGGTTGTTTCCATATTCTGAAAATTGTAAATAGTTTTGCACATAGGTGTGCAGATGGAATTTTTGTATTGTGTGTTTGGGTTCCTAGGGTATATCCCTAGGAGCAGTGTTGCTGGATCATATGCGAGCTCAATTTCTAGTTATATGAGAAATATTAATCTTATTTTACAAAAATCTTGGATTAGTCTGCATTACTATCAGCAGTGAATGGGTTTTTATTGTTCTTTGTGATATATGCTACTCTCTTTGATGTCAGATACAGTATCTCATTGTTTTGATTAGCATCACCTTGATGAATAGTGATATGGAATTTTGTTTATTTTCCTCTTGGCCTTCTGCATTTCTTCTTTTTG
>PVKC010008946.1:0-27559 GCA_004027635.1 Crocidura indochinensis
TCTGCTTATTTATTTCTTCTGACTTCTGTCATGGACTCTTCACTGTTTAAGAACAGAAACAGTTGTTTAAATGTTTTAGAACTTTGAACCCTTATCCAAGCTTCAGTTATAGGGTCATGATTGCCTTATTTCACAAGAGTGCTACACACAGTATGGCAAAGATAACTATTTTTAAATGTTCCAGTATGTCTAAAGAAGACAATACTCTAGTTCAAGAATGATAAAATTAATAGTGCATGTATTCCCCATCCTTTCTTTTTTTAGAGGTGCTCCTTCAATAAAATTTAGACAACTTCAATCATTTAAAAAATAGTTCACATTGATTTAATATTGAATTGCAAACTACAGCAGTTTATGTTTGGGCACTGAAGTGATATTACACTTGCATTATACATAGCTAACCTAGGTTCAATCATGATAACCCATATTGTCTCTCCAAGTACCTCAAGGTGTAATTCCTGTGTACAGAGATCCAGGAGTAACCCCTGAGCAATTACAGTTGTGGACCCTCCAAAAAAGATGTATGTGTCTTAGAGTATAAATTTAATACTACACACACAAAAAGGTGCTTATATGCTTCACTAGAGTCCATAGACTTTATCCTTTTTGGGGGAAGGTCACAGTCAGCAGCACTCAGAAGTTACTTCTGGCAGGCTCGGGGGACCATATGGGATGCCGGAATTCGAACCATCGTCCTTCTGCATGGAAGGCAAACGTCCAACCTCCATGCTATCTCTCCAGCCCCACAGACTTTATCCTTTTAATCAAATCCCCATTTCTTTCCTAACCTCAGAATGTCTATGGATTTGTTTTCAGTGATAATGTTTATTCCTTTAATTCTTTAATTCTAATTCCTTTAATTTTTTTATAATACAAAATGCCACTGATACAATCCAATAGCTTTGCTCCCTCATTATGTCACTTAGCATAACATTATATAGTTTCATTTAAGTATACATAAATGAATATTACTTCAATTAAAAATTTAAAATGTTTTAAAAATTAAAATTTTTAATGTGCTTACAAAATATATCTATAAAGCCCACAAAGATATAATCTCAAAAACATAATAGAATATCATGATAACTAAGGTATAGTTTTTTTTTTTTGGTTTTTGGTTCACACCCAGCAGTGCTCAGGGGTTACTCCTGGCTCCATGCTCAGAAATTGCTCCTGGCAGGCATGGGGGACTATATGGGGCACCAGGATTCGAACCGATGACCTTTTGCATGAAAGGCAAATTCCTTACCTCCATGCTATCTCCCTAAGGTATAGTTTTTAAAAAAATTAAAATCAAGTGTGGCCACAGGTGCAGAAGATCTCCTCAATATTTCACAGTACTGACAGTCCAGCAGGTGCACAAAAAACTAGATGGGAAAGTTGAGTAGAAGCCTACCAAGTATTGTTTTAAGGATAAAGTACATGTTAGGGTCAATTTAACTGGACAAAGTCTTCTTTCTTCAGACTAACATTTTTTTTATTTTATTACATCCTATAGTAATTCTTAGTTAAATACAACTCTTCATTTTTTTCCCAAAATCCCTTGCATGTACACCTCTCCAACTTCATGACAAATAACATTATTTATCATATATAGGTTGTGGATACTTGCCCACAATCTTAGTCTCCACTGCCATTTCAGTATAAAATATATGACCTCTTTTTTTTAAGGCAAAAACTGGTTATAAACATAAGAAATAAAAGACAACTGGGCTCTTTTTAGCTTAATGTATTATTATTAGATTAGTATTTATATTGCAAACAATATAACTACTTGTCAGATATCAGAGATAAGGAACCAAATATAATATGCAGTATAAACTTTATCTGGAAAATTACATTCATTTTTATAAATAAAAATATCTCTTAAATAAAACGTTTCTAATGCCTCCAAGTTAAAATTGCTTTACAAGTCTATGGGGTCATAGCTAAAATTGCTGTTTCGTTTCTGTTTTTTTGGGGGGTGCACACCCGGTGACACTCAGGTGTTACTCCTGGTTCTGTGCTCAGAAATAGCTCCTGGCTTGGAGGTCCATATGGGATGCCCGAAGGTCAAACTGTGGTCCATCCTAGGTCAGCCGCGTGCAAGGCAAATGCCCTACAGCTCTGGTCCCAAAATTGATGTATTTTTAAAATGATTCTGAAGTTCTTTCCCAAATAAAATGTAAGGAAAAAGCATCAAAGCTGTATCACTGTGAACTCACTTCAGTTCTTATGTACATTGGTATATAAATCCTTGGAAGTTTGGGGGATCCATGCAAAGGCACCAGTTACCCTTATACATAAGAGTACTAGTTATTTTTACTTTAAGTAATGAAGTATTAATAGACATTCTATATATTTCAGGAAGACTCTGTCTACCTGAAGGAAAGGCAAACATACCAAATAAGAAGAAAATAAAACAGAATGCACTTCAATATAAATCACTCTTCCTTTATAGCAATATCTAGGGCAATGGCCACGGTTTAAGATATCAATGGGGGCTAACTATAGCTGGCAGAAAAATCTGTCTTCAGAATATCCAAAAGGTACATGCCCTGTTTTAAGCATGCAGAATAGAGAAAAGGGAATTTTTTCCTTAGACCTCTAGGAGCAACAGGGCTGCAAGTAAGTTAGAGTAATGAGTGGTCCAGTCCCAGACTTACTCTGCTCTCCAGATTGGGCAACATTTGTCAGGGTATAAATTATTTACAGTGGTCTCCAAAGACTCAATAAAGTTGGTGTATTTTTCCTAAAGAAGAAAGGGAAAAATAAATTCTGAAACAAGTATCAGATGAAATAGAGGCAGGCAAAGAAATAGTTTTAAGGGTTGACCTGATTAGAACACACACACACACACACACACACACACACACACAATTTTTGCCAACACCATATGAAACATCAGATTCTAATCATTTCATTCCCTATCTTCTTCTCTGTCACTTTGGATTCTAAATACATGAATATCATGTTTAAATGTAAGCACAGGAACTAGAAAATAGCTTAAGACCTTGTTATTTCACTGTGTCTTTACAGTGGTAACCAACACCCAAGAAATGTAAATTAAATGATCAACTTATATAGACTCATCTAAGTACTCTCTAGAATATTAAAACTTTAATAGAACAAAAACATATCAACTTTTATTCCTCACTGCATTTCTGTTGTTAAATAATGTGCTACAGCGATGTTAAGTCTGTTTTATATGAGGGAAGGGAGAGAAGGAAAACATTAATCAATATAAGTCACTAAAAGGTCAGAATGCTTTCCACAAAAAGTAAAAAATATCTAATCATATGAGGCTTACATTATATTCATTTCTTCATGTAATGAGTAGGAAAAAATTATTCTAGAATTTGTTCAGCCTTAATGCTAGCCAGGTTACAGAACTGTGAGACTGCTGATCCTTTTTTTCTTACAGCCTTAGGGTATCAGCTGCCATTTCCAAGCTGCATACCTTACTAAGAGTTGAGGCATCTGTAAATGGGATCCTTGGGGAGTACTGAGACAGGGAATGTAACTTATGCGATGGCATCCAAAGCCAGAAGAAAGGGAAATATTGAAAAGAATCTTCCCCCAGTGCAGTTCTTTCTGGGACCCACAAATGCAGCAATTTCCTTAAGTTCTCATCATATTTTCATTACTTCAAATTAAGTCACATGTTGACACATAAACCAATCAGGCTAAGGGAATGAGAGTACCACACTGCAAGACACATATCAGTTTCATCTGGCTCATTAATTTATGAATGAATAGAGATTTAATATTGCTAACCAAGAAAGAAGAGTGTTGCATCTGCCACCATTATGCTTTTTATATTAAAGGTCAAAATCTGTGTCAATTGGACTGTTCAAGGAAAGTTATTTTTCCATTTCTTCCTCCAAGAAATGCAGAATTTAAATTTTATACTTGTAAATTGAAGCTTTCTAAATGATCTTGATGATAAAAAGCCCGTTGAGATTGGGGTTTGAGCAAGTTCCAAGGAAGGTATACTCCTAGTCACATGAGATTTAATAGATTAAAGTCAGCACTGTGAAGCTCCCCAGAGGAGATGAAACAAATACTAAGTCTCTAGAACAGAGTGATATAGCAAACAACACATGCAGTTGCAGTTTCTACCTCACAGCAGTTTTCCAGCTTATCATATTGATGCCAGGATATATATTACAGGTGGATCACACTGGATTTGGATTAATTAACACAAATTGTAGCTTTGGTGTCAATGTTATCAAGTATAATGTAATGTTATGATCTGAATAAGATCATCGAGTGAGTCTAACCATAGCAAATAATTTCTTTTTTCTTTTTCTTTTTTACTTTTAAAATTTTGCTTTATTTTTTTTTAAGTACAAGTCTTCCACAATTACATTTTAGGGACATAGTGACAGTGAATCAGGGCAATTTCCACCATCAGTGTTGGCCTCCATCCACCAGTATCCTGTACTATATGCCATACCTCCACCCTTAGACCTCTGAACTGCTAGTGTAACAGGTCCCATTTGTGCATATCTTCTTGTTGTCTGGGTCTCTTGATTCTATTGTCATTTACTTTGGGTTGAGTAATTAAGTCTAATCATTTTTATTTCCACTCAATATCCATGAGACTGCTGGTCCTGGTACCATCCACTTCTGTTTTCTCAATTTGTAGAAAGATATAGAAATATGATGCAGAACAAGTTGATTCATGTTCTATGGTTCTGTTAAAAAATAAAAATAGGGGCTGGAGAGATAACACAGCGGCATTTACCTTGCAAGCAACCGACCCAGAACCTAAGGTGGTTGATTCAAACCCTGGTGTCCCATATGGTCCCCCCGTGCCTACCAGGAGCTATTTCTGTGCAGTAAGCCAGGAGTAACTCCTGAGCACCGCTGGGTGTGGCCCAAAAAGCAAAAATAAATAAATAAAAATAAAAATAAAATAAAATAAAAACAAAAAATGGGCAGGAGTCCCTGTCTAGAAGTTATAATTATAAATTAAAAGAATAAAAAAAGAAAAAGGCCTGGCAGATCTCTAACTGTTCCCCTATTTCCCCCTGGACTCTAGGCCTGACCTGAGTGTCAACTTGGCTGGTCTGCTGAGGGTTCAGGTGGACTCCATTAGGTGTCTCCAGGCTTCCCCCTCTCTCTACACTAGGGAGGAGGAGCAAAGTGAGGGGCCGGGCAGATAGCTGGCTTCCAGTGCCTTGATCCTGGAGGCCAGCTCTACCCAGCTAGCTTGGGGGCAGAGGACACCCCATTCTGGAGGTCTTTTCCCTAGCTTGGGGAGTGCTGGGGGGCTTGGCAGCCCCCCCCCCGCTATTCCCCTATTTCTCCCCTTTATTCCAGGTCTTCCCTGGTTGCTGGCCCATGTGGACTCTATCGTGGTCCTCTGTCTTTCCGCCTTTATCTCCCTACACTAAGGGGGGGACGCATGGGGTGGAGGGCGGGTCGAAGCAGCACTGGTATATGTGTCGACATTCACTGGTATTTTTTTCCATTGGTCTCCATTTTGAAAATCGCATGGAGGTAGCACCCTGCGTGTACCATATATATTCAAAATAAAAATGGGAGGATGGACTCTCAGTCTGGGAGGAGACCACTTTGCGTGGGGGTGCCATATATATTCAAAATAAAAATGAGAGGATGGACTCTCAGGCTAGGAAGAGGCCAGTACTTTTTTTCTACTTGTTCACTCTCAGTGGCTTCATGGCCTCTTCCTTTCTTCACTGTATAACTGTGTTTGCTAGTATTCTAGGTCTCTGATAAGTTCCCATATTGAGTCCACTGTCTCAATTTAGATTGTTTATTTTTCCCCACTTTTTATCCCTTTGTTATTTGTTAAATAAGGAAGTTAGTAGAAGTGTCCCTCCATTTAACGTTTACATAAGAACCAAATCAATTCAATTGATGGACTTGTTCTAATATCCCCATAGGCATCAATTTTGTCACGTGATACTGTTTTCCCTTTGCATTGACACATTAAAATGGGAAATTATATTCAAACACGTTCTTATCTTATAGAGATGGGAACACACAAAACTTGTAATGCAGTAGAACCTTACACCCTGAACATTGTCATAAAGACCTGGCTCTTTGTTAAATAAGGAAGTTTGTAGAAGTGTCCCTCCATTTAACATATATATAAGAACCAAGTCAATTAGATTATTGGACTTGTTCTAGCATCTCCATAGGTACCAATCTTGCTGGGAACTGTTCAATAAGAAATTTTGGTGAAAGAGTCCCTCAGTTTAATGCTCATGTTTGAACCAGGTCACGCTGATTGTTGGACTTGTTCTTTCGGCCTTTTTATGTGCTGATAACGCCAGGTGGCATTATTCCTTGTTGTGTGGGCACATTAAAATGAAAAATACTATACATACAAATAAGTTCTTATCTAATAGAAATGGGAACACACTAATCTTGTGGTGCAATAGAACCTTACAAACCCTGAACATTGACAAGATGACCCAGCACAGGCCTCAGAGGTTTGGGCATTTTCCAGTCACCCCTGAACCAGGAGAGCTATCTATGAGATATGCAACATTGTTTATGACATCACCTGGTCTTCCGAGGAAGACCCTACTGCTGCTCTGACACCATTTACACAAAAGAGTCTTCCCTTAACACTGAGAAGATTTAAACACAACAATGAATTGCATACTGGACAGGGCTTTCTGCATTGCCTATTAATTGTGCGATGAAATAGATGCAGCTCCGCACCATCCTGACCTCAATGTGGGATGTACAGATTCCAGAACCTTTAATGCAGAGGCGTGAGATCAACAACAGAGACTGTGAAAATTATAACTGTATGGGCACTGCAGACAATGACCGGGATAGGACAAACTGGTTGGCCTGGAGCCTAGAAATGGTCTTCTGTCAGGAAACTTCAGGGGTAGGGTCTCCTTGAAATTAGGCCAAAGTTTTTCCTTTCCATGACCCCCATATTTTGGTGGGCCCATGCAAATGATAATTGCTACACTAACATTGCTTTTACCATGCTTCTTTGACTCCAAAACTTAAAAATAATGCTGACGGTCACTATCACTAACAGGTATAAATAACACAAACCTGAGAACAACAATCCATGTCAATTTATAAGAATTGTGTTCTTGTTGTGTCTTATAAATAATGCACTGTATGCAGTACTGAATAGTTGATCATGCTGATATATTTAATTTTGTGTGTATCCTGTAATTATGTTAAAATATTTTTAGAGAACTTATTGTAAAAAAAAAATATACCTTTTTTTGTGGTTTTTGAGTCACACCCGGCAGTGCTCAGGGGTTACTCCTGGCTCCATGCTCAGAAATTGCTCCTGGCAGGCATGGGGGACCATATGGGGCACCGGGATTCAAACCGATGACCTTTTGCATGAAAGGCAAATGCCTTACCTCCATGCTATCTCCTGGGCCCCACAAAATATACTTTGATATACTATACTAAGCATTGAATGTGTTTGAGTTTAGATGGGTAATACTTCCTTATTAAAAATAAATAAATGAGGTAAAAAAAAAACAAAAAGAAAAAGATAAAAGAAAGAGGGCTGGATGGTGTGACAAGGGTTTATGTGTATTTTTCATAGCCATAGTAAATAATGGGAAAATTAGAAAGGAAATTCCCTTGGCCTAAGAGATACAAGGGGGTGTCTCCATTATTGAAGCATACTGTCGTAAGACCTTTGCAGGCTATGGATATGTTCTCTGTCAAACCCCAAGGTCTTTATGGTGCTAGGAAATGATGTGCTCAGTTGTCAAAGTCAGTCCTCTGTAATGAGACTTCTTGGTTTTTACACAGATTCTAGGACAAAGTATAGGATAGTCTTTATTTATGGTACCAGATGTTCTGCTCAATCATGGTTGTTTTAGTCAGTCTTCTGTATTTAATGATCTTGGTTTTTGCACATATCAAATGATAAGAGTGTCTTCTGATTTCATCTCACCATTAGGTGATGAGGTAGGGTAACCTGGTCTTAGATCAAGCTGTTGCTGTTTCTTTGTCATCCGGATGTCATATGAACCTGGTCTGACACAAGATGGTTCCAAAGCTTGATTTCTGGTTGTTGCAAGGGAACAGTGTCAGTACTAAGGTTGGGATCCGGGGTTTGGAGTTGGATAGTCTTTAAACTATCACATGAGGTCTAAATTGAGTCCCCATGTTCAGGGTAAGAGTTGCCCTTGTATTATAAATTTATGGTCCTAATCCCTAGTTGATAAGAGTTTGCTTCTATACATAAGATTTTACCATTTTAGTGTGCCTATGCAAAAAAGGAACAATGTCATATTATATTATTAGTGCTTTGGGGGGGTAAAAATGACAGACTATACAATCTCTGTGCCCTGGTTTTGACCTGAGTTTTTATCCCAAGCAAGACTTTCTACTAGAATTTCATACCAAAACAAGCAAAAATTAAATTAATTAATTACAGGGATAGAGGAAGCTGCCTTTACAGTTGGAAATAAACACACTAAGAGATATAACTATTAAGGAATTAAACATACAAAGAAAATATAGATATTCCCACTAAGTCTTTTGAGATAGTTTGGGGGGTTGGGGGGATTAAATCCAGGGCACATTTTCATCCCTCAATGAGGTTTATTGAGTCTGAGAAATGGTTTGCAGCAGTCAGGAATCAGGTAGTATCTATCCTCTAGCTGGGGATTTTCTGCAGCTGAATCCAGTAGTATTCAACAGTCCACATTGAGTGGGGGTGTGAAATAAAGAGCCATAAAATGAGTCAGCAGGAGGATGGTTGTGGCTTCTTACCTGAATGAGAGATGTGGAACTGAGAGAGTGCCTTTTTCCTTTGGGAGGTTTAATGAGACATGAGGTCAGTCTTGATTCCTAACGAGTTAAGAACTGAGAGTAAAGAGGGTTAAATAGAGATAATGGATCAGGATTCAGGGGGTGAGACATAGAAGTTCTGAATGGGGGTGGAAAGGGGAGGATAATATATCAGAGGGGCTATATATATTATAGTCATGGATTGTTTATGTTTATGTTGTTATGAATATCAATTAAGCAAGCATAGAAAAGTCCACTGCATACAAACTCATGCCCACGTATAGACAGACTTTAGAAATCTAGTCATAGGTTGTAGGTGGAGGCCTGATCCTTATGAGATGGGTCGAAGCACATAAGAAATAATTGAATTAAGAAAAAATAAAAATAGATTAGAAAAAACGAAAAGAAAAAATAAATAAAGAAAGAATAAATAAATAAATAAATTGGGCTGGCACCTCAGAAGAGAAAGGTTTTCCAATTTCTAGGCACTTAATCAATGGCAGGGGTGAACTTTGCTAAATGAAGCTTTCTAGATTATATTGTGCATGGAGCATATTAGGATAAACTTAATTTTCATGTCTGGAGTACTAAGCAATATGATAGTGGGCACTATGAGATGAGTCTACCCTATGTAGTATCATCCACTGTGTCTTGTGCATTGAGGTTCCTTTCCTGAAAAGAAACTGACAGCATAGGTAGTGCAATATAATAGTAACAGCTTGAGTTGATAAAGAAGAGAGACGGAAAGAAAAAAAAGGATAATAGCAATTTGCAAAGTAAAACTCTGATTATTGCCCCAATGTAACTATCAGTTCAGATTACATCAAAGACGTAATAAACACCCATGCCTAGATCTCAACACTGAATAAAAAACTCAGTTTGAGCTGAAAACAATTTACCTTTTGTCACTCTTATTCTCTTTTATCTTGACTTAACTATTCCACAAGAAATGGTATGAAAATAGAATCGTATTATTTCCAGTATATCCTATAGTTATGAATCTGACATTCTAAGCACAATTCTGACCTTTCTATACTGTGAACTAACTCATTCACACACGCTGACCTAAGGCCAACCCATTCCAAGTGCTTAAAATAAGAAGATATTGAGGCTGAAGAAATAGCACAGTGGATATGGTATTTGCCTTGCACAGCTACCCCAGGCTTAATCCCCAGCAATTCATAGAGATTCCAGCCTCCACCAGAAGTAATCCTTGACTCTAAAGCCAGAAGTAACATCTGAGACATCTCCAGTTGTGGTCCAAAAACCAAAACTAACCCCAAAAGGCCTCTTCATAGTTAATTAATGACATAATGATAAAAATCATTATGATGCATAAGCTAAAATGATCCGAAAAAAGTGGGAGTTATGCACCTAGAATGTACTTTAAAACACATAAAATGTGTTTCAGATCCAGGCTGAACTACTTACAAGCTCTGTAGCAGTTATGCATTGCTTTCTCTCTCTAAAACTCAAGAAAATGTGAAATTACTGACTAGAGTCTGTAAAATGATAAAAGTTAAATGCCTGGCACAAAGCCCCACATAAGAAAGAAGTCGGAAAACATATATTTTCATTCTCTTACTATTCTTCAAACCCAGGCAGAGAGCAGGCCAGGTTATTCTGGAGGGCAGGAAGCTAAGGACTGAACAGATTGTAGGGCTCAACTACCAAAAAATAAATTATTTTAACAAAATTTAACTAAAAGTCAGAAGGAACAGTTGGTAAAAGGCATTGATTATTTGCGGGGGGGGGGGAATTGGGTCACACCCATCAGTGCTCAGACTGTGCATTCAAATATCGCTCCTAGCAGGGTCAGGGGACCATATGAAATTTCCAAGACTGAACCCAGGTCCATCCTGGGTCGTCCACTTACAAGACAAATGCCTACTACTGTGATATCTCTCCTGCCCCAACAGTGAACTTAATCCTACTGACTCCTGATTCAAATAGGCTTCAACAAAACTGGGACCGTCTTCTAAATAGACATTTAAAATGTCACTATTACCACTTTGATGCCCAGTCTCTTGTGAAGAGCAAGGAGTCTGGCATTCATTCTCAACAGTGAGTTAAATTTATTCTTGAGTTATTGGAATTCCTTTTTAATAAGCTAAATGGTACCATAATTTGCAAGACATGATCATAGTCATTTATAAAACAGAAATAAAATGAGTTTTATATAGATGTATTAATACATGTACATATTTAGTACATATATTATGCTATACATTAAAGTATGTAAAATGTCTGCTCAAAAATCTTCCTTGGGTCATCTGATAACCCCAAGTAACAACTGATATTATTTAAAATAATTTTCTTCTTAAATTATCATATATAAAATACATAGTAGACATTATTAAATGCTTTTCTTTTAGCAAGATGATTTGGGGGGGGGGCTTTGGGTCACAACTGGTGGGTCTCAGGGGTTACACCTGGATCTGCACTCAGAAATCACTCCTGGAAGGTTTGGGGACAATATGGGATGGTAGGGATTGAACCTGGGTCAGTTCCATGTAGGCCACATGAAAGGGAACGCCCTACTCAATGTGATATCACTTAGGTCCCAAGCAAGATGATTTTGAATCACTTGTTTTGTTATTTATTATCAATGTTATTGCTTTAAATTATGTGAATATATTTCAAAACATCAAGTAACTATTTTTTAAATGTCTATTCATTGATGAGGGGAGAATTATTCCTCATTGGATACAATCCTTTAATCAGGAGTTTTTGCTTTTTCCCCATGTTGTGGTGCCTTCTTCACATCCAAAAGATTTATTTACAGATCATTGCCATATCTCAAATATTCTAGCCTGAGTGGATGTACATATGTGAATGTGTTTGGATGTGCTTATAGGGATAGGGAAATAAATAACGAAGGGGTGGACTATCCTGCATCAGTCCCTTTTTATCCTTGGAGCTGTCAAATGAGGCTGGTAACCTATGAGCCTGAGCTGGATCATGGAATATTCAGCAAATGAGTAAATTAATGTATTATCTAAGGAATAAATAGAATGTCTAAAATTGGCTGTATTTTGGATCTTTATTTTTAACTTTACTGGATTTGGTGAGTTTTTATTTTTTTATTTTTATATTTGGGGGATATTTTTAAATATGCTCGAGGAATTTAACTCTTACTCATACTGACAGATAGTAAAATTAGTTTTGACATATTCATTTAACATAAAGACATAGTTAACTTAAAGGTCATTATATTATCCATGGCATAAGTGAGGACTTCCTATACCATATCTATAACATTAAAGATGACAAACTTAAGATCATGATCTTTAGTGAGGGATTCCTTAACCAAAGTTAAGTTCACCTAATGCAGTGCTTCTCAATTATTTTCTGTCATACCCCCCCAGGAAGAAGAAACATTTTTCGCACACACACCCCGCTCCACTGTAAATAGTATCTTTATTGAGAAAAATTTTAAACTGCAAAACAAAAATATATAAAATATTTTGAGCTAATTTTTTTCTTTTTTTTTCTTTTTTTGGGCCACACCCGGTGATGCTCAGGGGTTACTCCTGGCTATTCGCTCAGAAGTCGCTCCTGGTAGGCACGGGGGACCATATGGGGAACCGGGGGATCGAACCGTGGTCCGTCCTAGGTTAGCACAGGCAAGGCAGGCACCTTACCTCCAGCGCCACCTCCCGGCCCCCATTGAGCTGATTTTTTAATCAGAGGTGATGTCTGGATTAATGGCTACAATGAGCACATTTTGCAATGCATAGCTTTCAAAGAGGAGTTTGAAGCAGGACACAACTCTGAGCTCCACAGAGACATAAACACAGGCCTTAGCTTGTTATGACAGTGTTTGTCAAGGTTTGCCCCCCGCCTTTAGGAAGCCTCGTGCCCTCCCTCTGGGGGGTGCACCCCATTATTTGAGAAGCACTGACACAATGAGATGCATTGGGGTTGATTTTAGTATTGGAGTAGGAATAAAAGACCTCTGGACATATCTATACATACTACCTATACATGTATACACACATATATGGCAATATATTTTCACTTCTCTCAAAACTCCTAAGTGTGTAATTATGAGATTGTATGAAGAAATTTGCTTTGTCTTTGTTATTGTTTGTGGTTCTTAAATCACCCTGTTTTGTCAAAGATAAGAATTGGTGATGCAAAGGTGATTGAATAGAACTCAAGACCTAAGCATGTAAAGTATATGCATCCCAACTCCATATCATGTAGTGCTTCCCACCAACAATGCATGTTCTGAGAGCTTCACATTTTGATAAACTCAGAAAATTATAATTTAGCTTTATTTTATTCATTTACTGTCTTTATTTTAATAATTTATTTAAGCACCATAGTACAAACGTGGGTTTAAGCCATAAAATGCACACACATACCCTCACCAGCGCATTTTTCCAACCATCACTGCCTCCCCAACTACCACCTGTCTTCAAGACAGGCATTGTATTTTTCCCTCTATTATTGCCATGGTAGCTGTTGGTGTACTAATTTCTTTAACTACGTTTATCACTTTTTGTGATATGTTTATTATCCTGAGTGGTCCTTCCAGCCCTCATCTCTATTGTTTCTGATTGTTATTATTATACTGTCTTTAATTTTTCTTAAATCCCACATATGAGTGAAGCTATTGTGTGTTTATCTCTTTCCCTCTAACTAATTTTACTCAACATAGTGGTCTCCAAACCCATCCATGTATAAGAAAATACAGTGACTTCTTTTCTTTTACAGCTTCATTGTATTCCATTGTATAAATATACCACAGTTTCTTTAGTCACTCATCTGTTGTTGGACATCTGGGTTGTTTCAAGATTCTCACTATTATAAATAGAGGATCAATGAATATAGAAGGCATTTATGTATTGTGTTTTTGTGTTCCTAGGGTATATCCCTAGGAGTGGTAGAGCTGGATCATATGGGAGATCAATTTCCAGGTTTTATTTTTTTGAGGAATTTCCATAAAGACTGGACTAGACAGCTTTCCCACCATCAGTGAATGAGAGTTCTTTTCTCCCCACATTCCCACCAGCACTGATTGTTCTTATTCTTTGTGATGTGTAAGAGTCTCTGTGGTGTGAGATGGTACCTCATTGTTGTTTTGACCTGCATCTCCCTGATGATTAGTGATGTGAAGTGTTTTTTTCATGTGCTTTTGGCCATTTGTATGGCTTCTTTAAGAAAGTGTCTTTCTTCTCCCCAGTTTTTTGCCACACCTGGTGGTGCTCAGGGGTTACTCCTGGCTATGCACTCAGAAATTGTTCCTGACTTGGGGGATCATATGGGATGCTAGGGGATTGAACTAAGGTCCATCCTAGGTGAGCGGGTGCAAGGCAGATATCTTGCCACTTGTGCCACCACTTCGGCCCCATATTCTCCCCATTTTTGATAGGGTTAAATGGGTTTTTTCCATGGTAAGTTCTGTCATTATCTTGTATATCTTAGATATCAGCCCTTTATCTGATGTGTGAATAGTTTCTCCCATTCTGTGGATGACCTTTTTACCCTACTCACTATTTTCTTTCCCCACTCCTATTTAATATAGTAATGGAACACTTGCAATAGCAATTATGCAATATATATATATATATATATATATATATATATACCAAGGGCAACCAGATAGGAAATGAAGAAGTCAAGCTCTTACTATTTGCAGATGGCATTATACTATACTTAGAAAATCCTAAAGACCTTACCAGAAAGCTCAAACAAGCAATAGATTCATATGGCAAAGTGTCAGGCTACAAAATTAATGACCAAAAATCAATAACTTTTTATACACAAATAATGATAGAGAAGAAATAGACATTAAAAAATAATCCCATTTACAATAACACCATAAAAATTGGAATCAATTTGACTAAAGAAGTGAAGGACTTGTACAAAGAATACTATAAAACATTCCTTCAGGGGCCGGAGAGATAGCACAATGACGTTTGCCTGGCAAGCAGCAGATCCAGGACCCAAGACCATTGGTTCGAATCCCGGCTTCCCATATGGTCCCCTGTGCCTGCCAGGAGCTATTTCTGAGCAGATAGCCAGGAGTAACCCCTGAGCACTGCCGGGTGTGCTTCAAGAAATAAAAGAGGACACAATAAAATGGAGACATATACCCTGATCATGAATTGGGAGGATTAACATAATTAAAATGGCAATACTCCCCAAAGCATTGTACAGATGTAATGCAATCCCTCTAAGGATACTCATATCATTCTTCAAAGAAGTGGATAAAACAGTCCTGAAATTTATCTGGAGCAATAAATGGTCATGGATAGCTAAACCAACCTGAGGAAAAAAGAAGATGGAAGGCATCACTTTACCCAACTTTAAATTGTACTACAAAGCAATAATCATTAAAACAACATGGTACTGAAATAGACAGACCCTCAGACCAATGAAATAGACATGAATAATCAAAGAATGACTCTCATATTTACAATTAATTAATCTTTGATAAAGGGACAAGGAATGCAAAATGGAAATTCTCTTCAACAAATGGTGTTGGGACAAAACTAGTCAGGCACATGAAAAAATCAAACTTGGACCTCTAACACTATGCACACAGTTCAAATCAAAATATATTAAAGACATTGATATCGGATCTAAAACTGCAAAGTACATAGAAGAAAATATAGTCAAAACACTACATGACATAGAAACTAAAGGCATCTTCAAAGAGGAAATACCACTGTCCAAACAAGTGGAAACAGAAAAACGAAGGTGATTTAGTTAAACTGAAAAGCTTCTGCTAGTCATTCAGTTTCTAATGTACTGGAGCATTTTTTTTTAGTTTTTGTTTGGGGGAAATACTTAACCATGCTCGTGGTTTATTCCTGGATATGGCTCAGGGGTAATCCTGGTGGTGTTCCAGTTCAGGGCACCATATATAGTGACAGGGATTAAATCCTAGATGGCTAGGTGCAAGACAAGTGCACTAACTGCTATCATTTTGCCCTCTAATATGATTTTCCTTTGCATTTCCATAATGATTAAAGATGTTGAGTAACCATTCATGAACATATGAACCATTTCTATTTTCTTCTAGTAAGTGTTTGTTCAAAATGAAGGTCACACAGAACAGAGGGAAGGAAGCACATGTCTTATTTAGATTACTTTAAAAAATTCAACACTCTCATTCACTGTTGTGAATGTAATCTATCACTGTTGTGGTAGTAATGTAAATGGGCTCAGCCAATATGTAGAACTACCTGAAGATAACTAAAATGCTATAAATATAATTACCATATAATATAGTAATTCTACTCCTAGTCATCTATCCCAAGGTTATAAAACCACTAACTTGAATAAAGATATAATGTATTCCTATGTTCATTGAATCACTGTTTACAATAAATAAGATCTAAAACAACCCAGGTATCCAAAAGCAAATGAGTGAATTAAAAAGTTACTCCACTGTGTACATACAATGTACTACTAGGTTATGAGAAAAGATGAAATTTTCTTTTTCTAACAACACAAATAGAATAGAGGATCGCATACAAGGGAGAAAGATGAAAAATGTGCCATGTCATTAATAAATATTATATATAGAAACAAAACCAGGTAATAGATAATGTCCAATAAAACAAACTTGCAGACTAATAGAACTAAGGGATGTGTAAAGGATAAGAAAGGGTTTTATGGGCTATCGTAGATGGTGCTTGGTGGCGTGGTATAATAACATGTCTCTAGAATATAAGACATTTATACTATTATATGCTAATTTTAACTCAAAAATTAATATTTTTGCAAAGCATAAAATCCTTTATAGCTAGTGCTTTCTGTGTGCTAACAAAACCAAAAAATGTATTTTGTGTATTCTATGTTCATGGAGATTGTCTTTCAGATTGTGTCTGGGAGATTTTATGATTGGCGTTTCTTTTATTAAGATTTTTTTATTTTGTTTTTTTTTGGGCCACACCCGGCAGTGCTCAGGGGTTACTCCTGACTATCTGCTCAGAAATAGCTCCTGGCAGGCACGGGGGACCATATGGGACACCGGGATTCAAGCCAACCACCTTAGGTCCTGGATCGGCTGCTTGCAAGGCAAACACTGCTGTGCTATCTCTCCGGACCCTAATAAGATAGTTTTAATTTAATTTTTAATTTAATTTATTTATGATTTTGGCTTTTGAGCCATACTCAGTGGTACTTAGGGTTTGCTCCTGGAGTCACTCCTGGAGGTGCTCAGTGGTGTTAGTGATTGAAATTATGTGAGCTACATTCAATACAAATGCACTATCCACTGTACTAACTCTTTGGTCCCTAGTTGCTTTTCTTTTAACTGTTAAATCTTTTATAACTCTTTAATGTATTTAGTTTTAATGCATGTGGTTAGGGATGGGTAAAATTTATTTTTACCCAGATGGTTATTCTAATTTTCTTTTAGCATTAACTGAATAAATACAAAATAAAACAAAACAAAACACTTTCATACTCTATTGAATTTTTTATTATAGATAAACTGATCACTTCTGTTTGGGCTATTTCTGGAATATCTACTTTATTCTATTGCCCACAGCAAAGCACCTCACTTTCATCTCTAGATATAGCAAACCTTGAATTCATATAGTGAAGTCCTCTGACATTTTTCTGTTTTAAAAATTGTTTTTACTAGACCAGATCTCTAACACTTCAATATAAATTGCAGCATCAACTTGTTTATTTCTGCCACAAACCTGCCAGAATTTTTACTGATATTGCATTGACTATAATAGATCAATGTGGAGAAAGCTGGTTTTTTTTTTAATTTAGGCACCATTGTTTTTGATACTAGGATTTTCAATAAAAGGATAGGATTTCTGGCAAAACACAGTACAGAATAGCCTTCATCAAAGTACCCTACCCTATAACCGAATAACCCTCTAAGATTTCTACTGAGACCAATTTGTCTATTCTGTTTATTTATATTCTACATGTGAAATAATAATAGTATATTTTTCAACATAAACACATGGTATATCTTTCTATTTTTTTAAATCTTTAATTTCCCGAACTGTTTGGGATATTTGTATGAAGGGGATTTGGGCCACTTCTGGTGATCTTCAGGGCTAACTCCTGGCTCTGCTTTTAGGTATCACTCCAGTCAATGCACTAGGAACCATATGGCATGCTGCAGATTGAATTCAAGCTGGTTATGTACAATACAAGTGCTCTCTCCATTGTACTATCTGTTTACATCCTGGCCAGAGATTTTCATATACAAGACTATCCTATCTGTTATTGAATTTATTCCTATTTTTATTTTTAAAGGATTTTATAAACATTATCCCATTGCTTATAGTTTGTGTGTAGAAATATAGTTAATTTTTTAATTATGTGCTGAATAAGTTAAGCCATTCTGAGTACTGCCTCTTTCTGCAACATCATTGTGGTATCAAAAACTGATGTGGTTCCACCACCACTAATAACCTATCTGGGAAAGCTTATAAGAGCTTTAGGAAGCTCATTACTTTTGTCAAGAAATAACTTTTTGATATTTTGGCTAAGATCAAGTACTTTTGTCAAGGGCATTGCTGACTTTGGCCACAGCATCTTTTTTCTCAAGGCAATATATAGTTATGTCTCCTCTGGCCAACATTTAGGACATCAAAACTAGCACCCATTACCATATTTTTCATCAGTTGCTATTTATCCAAAAAGTAAATCTAACTCAAATTGGTAACATTGCATAAAAGATTTAATAGCATGCATTTTATAACTCAACACATCCGGCATTGTTTCTTATATATTTACAGTGAATTTTCATTTCTTACCATTTTGATTCGATTAAATTTATTTTATATTTTTCCTACTTTGGAAAAGAGGTGATCCAATTAAATGCAAAATTCCACATATATCTGTGGACTGGTGATTGATTTCTCTTAGACTAGATAAAGAAAATGTGCTCCAAGAGTTTTAATTACGAAAGTTTGACTCATAAGCATAGAGAAAATAATGAAGCAGATAGACACTTTATTTGCCACATCTTATCACGTTCCTATGAAATTTTTTGCCAAAAGTGTAGGTCTCAAAAATTAAAACTAGGGGCCTGAACAGTGGCACAAGTGGTAGACATCTGCCTTGCACGCACTAACCTATGATGGACCTCAGCTCGATCCCCTGAAGTCCCATATGGTCCTCAAGCCAGAGGTGATTTCTGAGTGATTTATGAAAAGTAACGCCTAAGCATCAATGAGTGTGGCCCAAAACCAAAATCCAAAACAAAACAAAACAAAATTAAAACCAGATATTCCCTTTGAAAATATCTAACATTTTTGGGGGGTTTATTTAATAGTTTCTATTCTTATAGACTCAGATTGTTGGTTCTTATTTTCACTTATTTGTAATAGAAATAAACACCACAATTTGCATGCTGAAAAAATTCTTTATGATACTTTCATTAAATTATATCCAAGAAAACCACTAGACTAGACAAAAATATAACTCTGAAGAAAATTTGTTTGACATGACTACTTTATACAGAAACAAACAGCACATAACAAGAGAGATAGAATTTCTTTCTATTATAGAATTGTCTTAGTTCAATAAATCCAAATATATTTTAATTTATTTCTCAGCCATGGGTTTGTTTGCTTTTCCAAGGAGTGGATCACAGTAAAAAAAAAAAAAAAAAGACTTCAGTAGGTATTCAAATTTTATTTCAAGAGAACTAGATCTAATTTTGACTCTTCAGGAAAATCACTCTGTATCTCAATTTTTCCCTGTGCCAAAAGATAATAATGTCTCTGGAGTAGAAATAAGAGTCTCATATTTAATAGCATCCATATATGCCAAGACCTAAACACCTACTATGCTTTTTAGGTAGCAAGAGAAGCCATCATTAGTTAAAATTCTATTTTATAGGTTTATTTGGTAATCATCTACCTAGTTAAGAAATCTTTGTCTATTATAGAGTTTATATAAATTTCTAGCAAACATACTTGACAGCAAGTGTTAGTTGCATGATTATAAGCATATGGATAAATCTCAATGTTTCCACTTTATTGTTACTGATATATCAAACTATGCAAAAATTATAATATTTGTGCACTATCCCTATATCTATTTAATTACTCTTGCCTTTTCTAATTCTAAAACTTTATCTTTTATTCTTCAATACATTTTTGTCAGTTTTATCAAAATTTTCCCTTTTTCCAAGAAATAATAGAATTTTCAATAGTTGGGGTAGTATTTCTAAATAAATAATGATCCACATACTTAAAAATTGAATAAACGCTAGTGTTTTATTTAGTTTGTGTATATGTGACTACATATTTAATAAGATGGTACATAGGAATAATTTCAATGATCTTTTTAGGAAAATATATCTGTGTATGTGCATAAAACAAGGAGTACCGAGATATATTTAGTTATTATAAAAATAAGCTGATTTGGGGCCGGGCGGTGGCGCTGAAGGTAAGGTGCTTGCCTTACCACGCTAGCCTTGGACGGACCTCGGTTCGATCCCCCGTGCCCCATATGGTCCCCCAGGCCAGCCAGGGGCGACTTCTGAGCGCATAGCCAGGAGTAACCCCTGAGTGTCACTGGGTGTGGCCCAAAAACAAAAAAAAAAAAAAAAGCTGATTTATTAAATAAAACCAACTAGTTTACTATAACACAGCTAATAGAAAGTGATTCATATATTATTAAAATGAAAATGAGAGTCAGAAAGATAGTACAGGGTTAAGGTACTTGTCTTGCAAGCAGCCTAGCCTGTTTCCTCCTTTTTATTATATATGTGATCCCTCACCCCAGCATCATTCGGGTTATTTTTGAGCACAGAGCCATGAATAGAAATAAACACCACAGAGCCATGAAGAGATCCTAGCACTACAGATAGAGGCCCCAAATTAACAAATAAGCATAGACAAGTAAAATGCAGAGAATAGGAAAAATAGCTTTCCTTTTTCACCCATGATTTTGGAGTTCGAAAACATGAAGAGAAAGCAAGAATCTCCCCAGAAGTGACACCATGGTTTCAATCTTAGTAAGCCCAGATAGCATAAAACTGAATATAATTTTGAGAAGTAGTTTCCATCATTTCAGTATATTTTAGCTCATAAGGAGATAGATACCTTATTTAATGCTTCCTGCAGTGCTTCACCTTATCCAGTCCTCAACACCACTTCCCCAGAGTCACCTGATAGCAGAAATGACAATATGGGCTGTCAGACATATAGTCCAGGAATATTTATGTAACTTCTAGAAGTCAGGAAAGGCAGAAAAGAGGATATGGACAAAGGTATTGGAAGCCAGCCTGATTTAGCCTCATGTAATCCCAAACATCTCCTAAATAACAAGGCAGGATTAACCAGTGATAAAATTCTTTAGCAGTTCGCATATGTCTCAAAGCCTGCGTTTTCTTTTTGAGTGAATTATCAAATATAGAGAACTTGTGTTCTGATTTATCAAAGGTATTGTAAGGTATGTATGAGTCCTTAGCTAATTTAATAAAATTACAGACGACTATTGCTACAGTTTCACACTTCACTGTTTTTTGACCTGTTGCATGCCTGCCTTATTTATTCACTTAGTGAATTGCTAGTGAGATGCTACGCTAAATGATGTTGCATGTCATCAGGTCAATGCACAAGAAATGTGTTTCTTCTTTACTTCTGACTTCTGAATATCTTCCACTCCAAATATGAAAAGGAGACATTATTTTTCCTATGGAAGAAAAGAATAAGACATCTCCAGTCTCATAAAAATTGCCTCAATTTTTACCTTTTTTTTAATTTTTTTTAATTTTTACCTTTTAAATAATAAAAGTTCCTTCTTTTTCTGTAGACCAAGAAATAATTCTACATAAAACTTTTTTAAAATGTCTTTTCCTATGTCATATGAACATGGATTATTTAAGAGAATACATAAAACTACAAAATTAATGAAATTATAATACATTTTATGTAACTTTCATCATTAGGATTACCTGCATTATAATACTCAATAGTTTGTATATTGTCTAATTCGTTCATCGGAATTTAAGATTAATTTTAAATCAAAAATGGATTCTGATGTTATAAATCTGTCTGGAATTCTCTCTCCAAAATCCAAATGGTTTTTATTTACTAAATTTCTTCTTTGATATGAGATAAGTAAAGAGGAGCATTATTCTCTGTTAACTTTAAGATCCCTGCAATGCAACATATAAAATCTATAGTGAAGGAAAGCATAAAGACATTCTTATTTTTTTTTAATCTATTGTATAGCCCATGACTTGCTACCTCCTCCTCCAACTATCTCACCTGAAAAGAGAGACCCTCCCACATCTTGGTAGGGTTTGTGGTTGGTAATTAAAAAGGCCTGGGGGGAGGGGGGAGAGTGAACCTCAGCAAGGAAGACACAGCAAAGAGAGAGATCAGGGACAGCATGATGAAGAGGAGCAAGAAAGAGGCTGTTTAGCTTAGAACTCATGTTAGGGCTTTACAAATAAACCTGGATGTCTCCTGAAACTTCATCTGACTGCTATGGGTCATTTCCTCACCATTACCCTAATACCTACAGACCCACCAGGCCATAGGGCCTGCAGGTGTTGGACTAGGCCAAGAAAGGCTTCACCATCTTCCATCCATCCATCCATCCATGTACCACTAGGACTCTATAATTAATATTTAATATAATATGACCTAGAAAAAGTACTTTTACTCAAGAACAATGAAAATGTACATGATTGGGAGCACTACTATTATTTGGATATGTTAGAACTATTCAGGCATAGCAAGACACCACAGCAAAATTGCCACTTTTTCTCTATACTCCTGTAATAATGATCTCAATGTTTAAGCTCCAAAAGTCACATGCACAGTAGTTATAGGTTGACTCAAAAGTCAATAATATAGCTTGATTTCACAAATCAAACTCGGTATTGCCTGCAAGCAGTAATAAAGAAAAAAATCCATTTCAGTTTTAATTTTATTGGGAATGATCACTAGGAGTAATTTCTGAGTGCAGAGCCTGCAGTAAGGCCAGAGCATCACCAGGTGTGGCTCAAAAATTATTTTTTAAATTAAAAATATTTATATTTTTCCAATTCTTTACACCTTTCTTAACACAATTATCAAAGTAACACTCAAACGTTGAGAAAATTAAACAACTTTGGAAACAGAGTTCAGTTTTCTGCTTACATTAAAGGATAATTCTGGGTTGTTGGTACAAAAAATAAACATTCATAAAACCCTTACTACTATTTCAAACATAAGTTAAAATCATAGGCACTAGTTTATAAACCCACATAAAACTACAGTATTTTCCAGCGTATAAGACGACTTTTCAAATGAAAAAAAGTCAACTGAAAATCGGGGTGGTCTTATACGCCGAGTATATCCCGAAAAAATTTTGATATGCCACTAAACGATATGCCACTAATCGTCTGGACATTGCCACAGAACGAATTTTCCAACTCGATCCTGCACCAATCAATTCTGCAAGGCTGCTCAGACTGCCCCTCTAACTCAGCCAATCCAAGCAGGCTTTTTATGTATGCAAATTAGACAATGTTCTGGACCCGAATCTACACTGTCAAAAGCCTGCTCAGATTGGCCAGAGTCAGAGAGGAAGTCTATTACAGTATAACCTTTGAACCTTTGCTTGTTGTGATTGGCTCACTGTGGTACATACAGTTGCAGCACAGGAATGTTCTGTCTTATACGGCATATAGGCCTAAGCCTATGTTTTAACGGTAAAATTAGGGGGTCGTCTTATACGCCCAGTTGTCTTAAATGCTGGAAAATATGGTATAAGATTAACTATAAAACTAGCCACAGTAAATCCTTAGATTTTTTTCCAAATAGAAAAATTGGCAATACACAAAAGCTTTCTAGTAAAAATGCAATTTTTCTCTTTAGAGAGAAAGTTAAAGTTTGTGGTAGTACAACAGCAGATAAAATAATACTTTACCAAACTCAGATAAAATATGTTCCAAACAAGTGATGAAATACTTTAATTAAAATATATTTTGATACAGTCATTTCAAAACAAAGCCAAATAACCTGCTACTCCTTTGAAACAGCTAATCTAAATTAAAAATGTAATAAACGTTTCAGCATAGTTAAATTCCTGTAGTTATTAAATTGCAGCATATTTATCTTTGCAATGTTCTAATAAAAACGTAGACCTATTTTTTGTGTATATGTGGTTTGAAAAAGACTGTGATTGGTTCTTCTATTTAAAATTAAAACCACCTAATTTGAACTGCATGGTTATAAATATTGAATATTTTCTTAACCAATTATATTTTCATCAAAGCAAAATCCTAATACACAAAATATTCATTGAGTAGTTTAAATTTTATATCTAGAAAATTCTGCACAGGAAAAAAATTATCACTAACATAAATGTTAATATTGATGATGAGAATGTCTACTCTAGGGTTCCAGTGGTCTGAATGCTGTGAGTCAATGATTTACTACAGTCTCAGACTTACCTTACTATAAAAGAAGACAGGAAAGTCTAGGTCCAGAATGTAAGTGTTGGAGGACTGTTTTTCTAAACAGGAAAGAAACCTAGTAAAGTTCTTGGATAATGTCAGCTCCTTCTGCTAATGATTCAGTTACTTTCATTCAGCAGAATCTACAGTAAAAAGGAAAAACAGAATCGAAAAAGGAATTGTGGAGGTTATTCAAACAGTTGGCACAAATGTTTTGTATGCATGATTTTCCAACAACTGAATGTGCTCTGAGCACCACCAAAAGCATTAGAGTTAGAAGTAGCCAGGAGTACCTAGGGCATCACCACAAATGTAAAAAGTTAAAGAAAAAGGAATAGAATAACATGAATCAAATTTACAAATGTGGAGTAAAATCATTGAAGACACTAGAATAAGTATCTGTCTCTATTGGCTTTTATCCTTGACCAAATTGGTAACCTACAAATAGAGCTAGTATCCTTCCTCACAGTGACACACATTCTAATCTGGGACTCAGAGAAGCTAAAACAAAACAAAAGAGAGATGAAGTAAAAGCACAAACATGGTGCCTCCTTTACAACAAGATGATCTAGTAGCTCTCCCCTATCTAACATCCTGAGGGTGGGTTAAAAACCCATAAACATTTTATTATAGTAAAATAAAGAAGGACTGGAATGTATTAATTGATAACGAGAAAAAGTTAAAATATTACCATGTGTGAGAAATTATCAGAGCCATTATGGCTTTTATTTTAAAACTGCTTAATATAAAACTACAAATGAAAAGTAAAAACCTTACTAATTATGCTGTTTTGATCTCTATACTGTTTAATATGAGATTGATTATTCCCTTTTGCATTCTAAAGCTCAATTTGTAGCATGCAGAGATTCAGAGTAAAATTTTTCAGAACATTCCAGGGTTAGAATCCCCTTTTTGTTTATTTAATAAAATATTTTTCTAGGTCTGGAAAAAATGTATATTATGTAAGGTACTTGCCTTGCAAGTGACTGACCTGGAATTTATATCAGGTACCACATATACTACCCTGAGAATGCTAGGGGAATTGCTTAGCACAGAGACAGAAGTAAGCCCTGAGCACGGCTAGAAGTGACTCCGAGAGATAATACATAAATGTGTGTTTGTCTAATTTTCAGCAAGAACTTTTATTTCAATAAATGATTTTTATAAAAAAATTATTTCTTGCACTCCACTCCAATTTTTCTAAATCTTTAGAACACCCTACTATGTCATATATATGTTTTTGTCTTGTTTTTGTTTTCTTCTCTTCCTTAACTTCACTTGTTTTGGCTCTGCTGGGTACAAAATCCTACAAGAAAAAAATTTGCCTGGGATAAAAGCTCAGGTCAAAACCAGGGCACAGAGATGATGACGCCTGACTCTCACCCCCAAATGCACCAGCAATACAATATAGCACCATTTCTTTTGCAAAGGCATACTAAAATAGGGAAATTTTCACATATATAAACAAGCTCTTATCTACTAAGGATAAGAACTTATATATTTTACAATACAGGGGCACCTCCCACCTTGAACATATGTCATGTGGTCCCAACTTAGACTCCATGTGATTAGAGAGCAATTGTCCGATTTTGAACCCTAGATCTCAGACAGAACCAACAAAGTTCTCTGCAACAGCTCCAAGTACCGAACTTCCTCTGGGACATTCTTAATACTGCTCTGACATCAACATGCATCAGTTTTTGATACGATATCCTGACAGTGAGGAAATGGCAACAAACTGATCTAAGAGCAGGTTGTCTTACCTCACCACCTAACAATAAGATGCACTCAGAAGACATGTCATCCATGATCTGTGCAAAAGCCAAGATCACTAACTACAGAAGACTGAGTGTGACAACTGTGACTTCATGGAACCAATAAAAAAGACCCTAGTCTAGGCTTTGGCCTATGATCTGTACAACCAAGATCTCTAACTCCAGAGGTCTGACTAAGACAACTGCAATCGAGCAGAGCTTCTGGAAACATAACAAATTGCTTTAAAATCCAAAGTCTAGTACTGAACTTGTCTAAATTATTTTTTAAATAATTTTTATTTTGACCAAAATTGGTACAAATCATTTGCAGTAATATGTTAGGTACATAGTGAAATTGAATCAGGGGCATTCCCACCACCAATGTTGTCCTCCCTCTACCCCAGTTCCCAGTATGCATTCCATATTCCCCTCTTTTGCCCCCCGGATGCTATTATATGTGGTCCTCTCTGTGTCTAGCTTGTTATGTTATAGATTAGGTATCAATTCTACTGTCACTGGCTTTGGATTTGATACTAAGTCTGATCATTTTTTATTTCTACTCAATGTTCATAGACTGTTTGGTCTTGGTACCCTTTATTATTTCCCCCTCATTTTGTCTCTCAGTCCTTTGGGTATAGTAGTAAATAAAGGTTTATTTTAGAAGCTATGGGTGAAATGTAGTCATTATATAAATTGGATAGTTGATACCATGATTTTCTTTGCTTTCTCACATACACTTAGGAAAAGTCATTGCTTAGCAGAACATTGTATTACCTAAGAATCCCAGGGAGGACTCCATATAATTAATTCATCCATTTAATCCTATATTAGAATCACCAGGGAAAACATGATACAATCAAATATAGTGTTAAGGGAAATATATGAAAAATAGATATTTGATGTTTATTATAACTCAGGTTGATCAGAAATAGTTGCCTGTTAAGCTTTTCTCCAGAATTCATCTTGAGATGTCCAAGGCCTGCAGCCCTGGTAACCATTAGCCAATGCCCCTCCTAAGAGGAACTTGACATATTGGGGCAAAAGCATGAACTTCTGCTTGCCCTTTCTAAGGTTCTCACCTTATTGGAAAAAAGGAAATGCTCACCATCTGATTAGACATTATGTTTAAACCTGGACTATGAATTGGTGCATTCTACAATCCCTACTTTTCATATAGACCTTCCTCCTAAGTTTCCTTAAGACTATAAAAGACACCCTCGTAGATTGTCCAGGACTTTAGTTTTCAGTCCCTGTGGCTGTTCCCGGTGCCCCAGCTAGCTGGAATCAATAAACCTAATTTTCCTGATTGCATTCTCTGAAGATTCATGGTCTTTATTTGAGGTGGTGGGCTTTCTCAGACCCTTACAATAGAACAAAGCAATGCTTTACTCACTTCAAGACTAAAGAAAGCCAAGTGAGGGGCTAAAGAGAGAGTATAGAAGTAAGGAAATTTGACATGCATATGTCTGTCCTAGGTATAATCACCATATGGTTTAGTCCTAATCAGTCTCATGAGCATTGTCAGAGATAACTCTTTAGTACAGAGCCTGAAATAACCCTAAGTATCTCTAGGATGTGGTTCAAAAAATGAATAACAACAAAAAACACAACAAAAAATCAGCTTCAATTACAAACATCAGTCCTTATTTGGCAGATTTCCTTT